>JARQZK010003026.1:52500-188566 GCA_030704885.1 Cynegetis impunctata | reverse complement strand
CATAATTTTTAAAAAACAATCTTCTCAATTTCCTGGTTATATTATCATACGTACCTACCCTATAATATTGTTATTCTTGATTCATAAATGAACAATTTATTTAATCAAAATGTACAGGAGTGTTCCACCGAATGAAAATTTCGAAAGTTGAACGATAGTATTAGATTCCTTTGAATAATGTGACCCCATACATAAATTGATTTGCATGGATTCATAAATGAATTTTAATTTTTAATTTATTCAATGTACAGGTGTGTCTACCGACTAAAATTCCCCCAAATGTGTTATTATATAGTTATTACATATATAAAAAAATTAATAATAGAAATTAACTTGTCTAAAAACCACAAAATGAAAAAATAACTTTTTATTCGACTTAGTTCGCCTGTTACAGCATTATCAAGACTGAATTACATAATTGCAAAGAACCATCGCTTTGAAAAAATATAAGTATTTCGGCTTCGGTACCTGGGTGGTAAAATGTAATCGATGGGTCAAGTTATCAGAGATTTAACAGTGGGGAGTGTTTAAAGTTCTAACTGGTCATTAAGAAGAATGTAATTATGGATTTTTGATCTTGTTTATTTAAAACATGGCTTCCAGGAAGTCATTAGTCATGCCTTTATCACAGTAATGAAGAATTCTTGGTTGAAAGGGATGAGAGTGTTATGTTTGTTTGACTTCTAGATGTTCCTAAATGCTGATTGTCCGTTTTTTAGATGTTCTTTTAGCCCTGGTTCAAAACATACTCCCGGTCTGCACCTATATATGTTGGAATTACATTCTTCACAGTCCATTCTATAATTCCTGTCTCTTCATTGGGATCGGACCTTTTTGACATTTGTTATTAAAAATCATTTCTATCCAATCTGCTTACTCGAAAAAGCAGATATACAAATTATTATTTTTTAAGAATTGAATGATCTTTGAAGAGGGGATGTGCCGATACTTAAGGATGCTCCACAAAACTTTGTACATTTTGGGGTTATTGCAGTATGGTCCATATATTTCAAATGATTAAAATTTTCTCTTTTTCGAAATTAAACTATTTATTATTTTTAGTGAAAATCATTTTTAATAACCTATCGCGCGAATCACGTCAATTCTACCATAAGGTTTGTTTTTGATAAAGGGGAACCGAAAAAGCCCTGTGAATCATTGAGTGCTAAGAGCCGACGATAAAAATGGCTAAAATTTTTTCGGACTGAAAGAATTATAACTTAGGATGCGTCTGAGAAAAGCTAGGTTTCCCTGAATATTCTATATGAAAATTTATCCTGTGTCGATATTGTTAGGTCAGAGAAAAATTTAAAACGAATTTTTTGTTCTGTTTCTACTGTGAACTTGATCTATCATGTTATGAATTTAGGATATGTTAGGTATAATTTAATATTGGTCGGTCTGTCCCATTGAATCCAACCAAATATCACCACATAGCGGTACCAAAAAAATATGTTTTTAGATAGATCTGATTCCAATATTGTGGTGGAATCAGATCTGATCTAAAAAAACATATTATTTTTTGGCTACCGCTATGTGGATTGTATCTTGTTGGATTTCAATGGCGACAGACGACATATTAAATTATACCTAACATATCTAATTCAATACAGATAAGATCAAGTTCACCAGAGAAACAGAACAAAATAATTCGTTTAAATTTTCTCGACCTAACAATATCGAAACAACAGGATAAATTTCATATAGAATATTCAGGAAACCTACTTTTCTCAGAACTTCCACCTAAGTTATAATCTTTCAGTCCAATGCCATCGGACTCGCGGCTCTTAACTCAATGAATTCACAGTGCTTTTTCGGTTCCCTTTTATTCAAAAACAAGACCTTATGTAGAAATTGACGTGAATTCGCGCGATAGGTATTAACAATGACTTTTCCAAAACTAAAATAATAAATAGTTAATTCGAAAAAACGAGAAACATTTTATCAATTTTTGGGGAAATTATATGGACCCATACTGCAATTAACAAAAATGTACAAAAAAGTTTTGAGCATCCCTTATACGGCACATCCCCAATTTCAAAGATCATTCAATTCCTTTAAAAATAATAATTTGAATACTGCTTTTTTCGAGCACAGCAGATTAGAAATAGAAATGATTTTTAATGAAACCAAAATGTCAAAAAGTCGATCCAATGAAGAGAAACAGGAAATTATGGATGGACTTGAAGAATGTTAAATTCAACATATATAGGTCAACCGGGAGGGATGTTTTGAAACCAGGCTAAAAGAACATCTAAAAAAACGGACAATTCGAGGCAATTTAGGACATCTAGAGTCAAAAAAACATAACATCTCATCCTCTTTTTCCAAACAAAGAATTCTTCATTACTGTGCATAAAAGCTGATAATAAACTTCCTGGAAGCCATTGGAAATATAAACAAGATCAAAAATCCCATAATTACATTCTTCTTATGACCAGTTTAGACTTAACCACTCCCCACTGTTAAATCTCTGATAAACTTGGACCCATCCGATTACTATTTTACCACCCCAGGTACCCGAACCAAATACTTATATATTTCAAGCGATGTCTTTGCAATTATGCATTAGTCTTTATATGCTGTAACAGGCGAAACTAGTCGAATAATAAGTTATTTTCATTTTGTGGTTTTTAGACAAGTTAATTTCTTATTATTTAATTTTTTTAATATAAATATGAACTACCACAGAGTTGATTCATCGTCCATCGAATTTAGTTATTACATATTTTTCAACGAATAATTTATATAGTTAATGTACAGGGTGTGCATCCAGAATATTTTTAAAAATTCAAATGTCAGATAGATAGGTATTACGTAATATTTATCGAATAAATGTTGTTAGGTATAGAAACATCAGATTTTATTTCTCACTGAATTCAAATTATTTTAAAGCTTTCATTACCGTCCGTTTGTCACTTGTCAATCGTGATAAACAAACATTAGGAAAGGATACAAAAACTCATAATTTTAGTTAAATATTTCTTCAATTTTTCATTCTTATTCCATACCTAGTTTACATCTTAAACAATTAAATTGATTGGTAGGAGATTCATCGAAGTGAATAAAACATAGTAAATTTGTTTATATTTGAAAGAGTTTACAAAAAAGAAATGGTAGCTTGTGATAAATCAATAACAGTTCATAAGACTTCAGATTCTTAACCAAGTAATCTGCAGGAAAATTAACTAACTTTTTGTACAACTCTCCATAATCGATTGAGTTAGCGCATATAATCAACACCCTCATAAATAATGTCTTTATCTGTAAAAGTAACGTAAGTATCCCAAAAATAGTTTTAATTTTTCCATTTATATCATTTAACAATATTCTAATATTTGTTTCAATCTTTCAATATTTTCTTTGAGCTCCACAACTACATCTCAACATAAAGAATATCAAAATTTGAATGATATACCATAATACCCCATTTATCATGATTTGTCATAATGAACCAATAGTAAATATTTTCAATCAGGTATAAAACTTCGATGAAGTTCATCCACGATAGTAGGTGACAGATGACGTATTCTTTAAATCTAAAATGATGGATCTATTCTCCTAACTCTATGTTCTAAATCCAATATTGGCGGTGTCAGATCTAGACCATGAATCCCAGATGGAGACTGATATATAACAGATCTATACTATAAATCCAAGGTGGCGGATCTATGTTCCTTACTCTATGTTCCTGGAGGTTTTTGATATCATTTGACTTATATGACATTTAAGAAAAAAATAAACAGTCACTTATATTTGTTAAAAAAAATCCTACTGACAGAAGATATAACATGTTGAAATATCCTATGAAAACTAATATTCATATGAGGGAAATATCGAGTAGTAATTTCTCATTCATAGAACAAACTAGAGTGTGTATCATCTAATAGAAAAATATGATTAAAAACTCATGAATATATTGTTGTTATACAGAAATTCTCAGAAAAAATAACAGAGTGAAATATCCTATGAAAATAAATATTTATATGAGTGAAATATCGAGTTCAGATTTTTCCATTCATATTCATAAAAGGATATGACAACATCATTACAGCTAACTATCATGTAGGGCTGAAGCCCCGAGCTGAACTCAAACCATTCTCCACTAGAAATATTCCACTCTGAAATCCATAATTTGAAATAAAATTCTTTTCATTTTTTCGATTCCTCATCGTCGACATATAAAATTCTATCCGATTCTTCATCGATAAAACCACTGTCTTGGAACATCTTGTTAAACTTCAATACTCAACTAAATATAAGTCATGTTTTTCAATGTACTGTAAATTTCCTATACTTAAATATAATTATAGAAAAAAGGTTTGTGAATATTTGAAAAAATTATTTCCTTTATCTTTCCAAACATAAATTATTTAATAAATTGAAATGAGTGAGAAATTGAATTGAGCAAGAGTATTGTTGGTTACATAAATCAATAAAATACCTTCACTATTTCAGATTTAGCTACTATATCTGTTGGTAGAAAGCTTGGCGTAGAAACTATCTTCCAGTGTTTCGGTTCAAACGTAAAACTACCGTCATCACCTCAGTAGATAGGCTAGACGGATTCAACCCCACTTTTAGTCATTTTTACATGTAAATTCCCATAAGGAAATCTAAAGGTCCAAATTATAAAAAATGGTTTCCTTTGGACATGCGCACTATGTCGGATTTCAACGGAGTGGAAATAACTCATTGTATATCAGGGTCAATGACCTTTAGGTCGACGGAGACTCGATCAACGTAGCTCGCTGTCCGCGCACTGGTGC
Source organism: Cynegetis impunctata (assembly GCA_030704885.1). Taxonomy (NCBI): domain Eukaryota; kingdom Metazoa; phylum Arthropoda; class Insecta; order Coleoptera; family Coccinellidae; genus Cynegetis; species Cynegetis impunctata. The sequence goes on along the minus strand of JARQZK010003026.1, from coordinate 183,797 downwards.
AGGTTGTGGTTGAGACTTGTCCGCGACAGGTCGAGACTCGCTTCGTATGTAAATGAGTCGAATCATTGGTACAGGTGTGACGTCATAACAATCGCAACCCTATAAACTGAAGACTTCCTCCTTCACTCTGTATGTCAACCATCTTCCAAGATGGCGGATCACTACATTATCGTAATTAGGAACCTGACCGATAGGGGGGCGTTTCAAGATGGTGGAACACGGTATTATTGTAGTTCGAAACCTGACCAACAAAGGACGTTCTGACAGATCACAGTATCTCGTAATTCAGAACCAAACCAACAGAGGGCGTTCCAAGATGGGTTAACAGGTCCGACGGGTTCATCAGGTCCAACGGCTTCATCGAGTCCGTTCCCAACGGGTCCGTTAACGGAACGGAACGGGTCCGTCAACGGAACGGAACGGGAACGGACCGTTCCCAACGGGTTCCCAACGGGTCCGTTAACGGACCCGTTGGGAACCCGTCGGACCTGTTAACCCATCTTGGAACGCCCTCTGTTGGTTTGGTTCTGAATTACGAGATACTGTGATCTGTCAGAACGTCCTTTGTTGGTCAGGTTTCGAACTACAATAATACCGTGTTCCACCATCTTGAAACGCCCCCCTATCGGTCAGGTTCCTAATTACGATAATGTAGTGATCCGCCATCTTGGAAGATGGTTGACATACAGAGTGAAGGAGGAAGTCTTCAGTTTATAGGGTTGCGATTGTTATGACGTCACACCTGTACCAATGATTCGACTCATTTACATACGAAGCGAGTCTCGACCTGTCGCGGACAAGTCTCAACCACAACCTGCACCAGTGCGCGGACAGCGAGCTACGTTGATCGAGTCTCCGTCGACCTAAAGGTCATTGACCCTGATATACAATGAGTTATTTCCACTCCGTTGAAATCCGACATAGTGCGCATGTCCAAAGGAAACCATTTTTTATAATTTGGACCTTTAGATTTCCTTATGGGAATTTACATGTAAAAATGACTAAAAGTGGGGTTGAATCCGTCTAGCCTATCTACTGAGGTGATGACGGTAGTTTTACGTTTGAACCGAAACACTGGAAGATAGTTTCTACGCCAAGCTTTCTACCAACAGATATAGTAGCTAAATCTGAAATAGTGAAGGTATTTTATTGATTTATGTAACCAACAATACTCTTGCTCAATTCAATTTCTCACTCATTTCAATTTATTAAATGATTTATGTTTGGAAAGATAAAGGAAATAATTTTTTCAAATATTCACAAACCTTTTTTCTATAATTATAATTAAGTATAGGAAATTTACAGTACATTGAAAAACATGACTTATATTTAGTTGAGTATTGAAGTTTAACAAGATGTTCCAAGACAGTGGTTTTATCGATGAAGAATCGGATAGAATTTTATATGTCGACGATGAGGAATCGAAAAATGAAAAGAATTTCATTTCAAATTATGGATTTCAGAGTGGAATATTTCTAGTGGAGAATGGTTTGAGTTCAGCTCGGGGGCTTCAGCCCTACATGATAGTTAGCTGTAATGATGTTGTCATATCCTTTTATGAATATGAATGGAAAAATCTGAACTCGATATTTCACTCGTATAAATATTTATTTTCATAGGATATTTCACTCTGTTATTTTTTCTGAGAATTTCTGTATAACAACAATATATTCATGAGTTTTTAATCATATTTTTCTATTAGATGATACACACTCTAGTTTGTTCTATGAATGAGAAATTACTACTCGATATTTCCCTCATATGAATATTAGTTTTCATAGGATATTTCAACATGTTATATCTTCTGTCAGTAGGATTTTTTTCAACAAATATAAGTGACTGTTTATTTTTTTCTTAAATGTCATATAAGTCAAATGATATCAAAAACCTCCAGGAACATAGAGTAAGGAACATAGATCCGCCACCTTGGATTTATAGTATAGATCTGTTATATATCAGTCTCCATCTGGGATTCATGGTCTAGATCTGACACCGCCAATATTGGATTTAGAACATAGAGTTAGGAGAATAGATCCATCATTTTAGATTTAAAGAATACGTCATCTGTCACCTACTATCGTGGATGAACTTCATCGAAGTTTTATACCTGATTGAAAATATTTACTATTGGTTCATTATGACAAATCATGATAAATGGGGTATTATGGTATATCATTCAAATTTTGATATTCTTTATGTTGAGATGTAGTTGTGGAGCTCAAAGAAAATATTGAAAGATTGAAACAAATATTAGAATATTTGTTAAATGATATAAATGGAAAAATTAAAACTATTTTTGGGATACTGACGTTACTATAACAGTTAAAGACATTATTTATGAGGGTTTTGATTATATGCGCTAACTCAATCGATTATGAAGAGTGGTACAAAAAGTTAGTTAATTTTCCTGCAGATTACTTGGTTAAGAAACTGAAGTCTTATGAACTTTTATTGATTTATCACAAGCTACCATTTCTTTTATGTAACTCTTTCAAAATATAAACAAATTTACTATGTTTTATTCACTTCGATGAATCTCCTACCAATCAATTTAATTGTTTAAGATGTAAACTAGGTATGGAATAAGAATGAAAAATTGAAGAAATATTTAACTAAAATTATGAGTTTTTGTATCCTTTCCTAATGTTTGTTTATCATGATTGACAAGTTAATGAAAGCTTTAAAATAATTTGAATTCAGTGAGAAATAAAATCTGATGTTTCTTTACCTTACAACATTTATTCGATAAATATTACGTAATACCTATCTATCTGATATTTGAATTTTTTAAAATATTCTGGATGCACAACCTGTACATTAACTATATAAATTATTCGTTGAAAAATATGTAATAACTATATAATAACACATTTGGAACTTTAGTCGGTAGACACCCCTGTACATTGAATAAATAAATTATTCATTTATGAATCATGAAAAACATTTATGTATAGTGTCAAATAATTCATAAAAGAAACACTAATAACTATCTGTTCAACTTTCGAAATTTTCATTCGGTGGACACTCCTGTACATTTGATAAATAAATTGTTCATTTATGAATCAAGAATAACAATATTATAGGGTAGGTACGTATGATAAATATACCAGGAAATTGAGAAGATTGTTGTAATAATTATGAGTGAAACATTTTTTGAATCGAATAATCATAAATCCCCTAAATATAACTATATTCATACATCCTTCGAATATTAGAGTAATTCAATGTTATAATAATTTTTAAATACCTATTCATCTTCGAAAACATGAAATAGGAAGTACACTGATAACCCATTAAATTTCATATAAGTCAAACGATATTCTCTGTAAAGACTTCATCGTTATATTTATTAGTTTTTGAGTTGTATTTTTCTATTAATTGATACCCACCCTAGTTGTCACTGAAAAATCCATAGGTATTTCACTAATATAAATATTTATTTTCATAGGATCTACCACTCTGTTATTTTTCTGAGAATTTTTGTACAACGATATATTTATGAGTTTTAATCGTATTTTTCTATTAGATAATACACTAGTTTGGTCTCTGAAAAAATCTATACTCGATATTTCTCTCATATGACTATTAATTTTCGAAGGATAATTTAATATGTTATATTTTTAAAAAGTTAAAGTTTTTGTATAACAAATACAAGTGACTGTTTATTTTTCTTAAATTTCATATAAGTGAAATGATATCCAAATCCTCCTGGAACATAGAGTTAGGAGCATAGGTCAACCACCTTGGATTTTTATCATAGTTCAACCTCGTCTTGGATTTAAGATTTATATCTGTCACCACCATCAATCTAGGGATAAACATTACGTAATACCTATTTATCTAACATTAGAATTTTGAAAAATAATCTTAATGAAGACCTTGTATATTGAATAAATGAATTATTCATTCATGAATCGGAAATTTATTTTTCTATCAAAAAAAGTATTTTTAGGAATCTGGTAGTCACACAAAAATTTATAAATCATTCTACCCTTATCGAAATAAAGAACTCTGTTACAACTGTGATCAATGAAGTGTAGAAAATCCCTGTTATTTCTTCTGTATAACAAAATACAAGAGACTTTTTATTTTTTCTAAAATTTCATATGAGTTAAACGGTATCCTCTGTAAAGACTTTATCGTTATATTTATGAGTTTTTGTATTTTTCTATACATTGTTACCCACCCTAGTTAGTACGGTCTCTTAAATACTCAATATTTCCTCCATATAAATATTTTCATAGGATTTTTCAAAGAAGACTGATAGAATTTTTGTATAAGAACAGTCTGTTTATTTTTTGAGAAATTTCATATATATAATATTGAACTAGTTTTTAATGAGAGTAAAGATTGAAGTTGGATTAGATTTTCCTGTTTCCAAGGTTCCCTTCGATACCAGTGAATATTCTGCTGATATTATTTCTTTTATATGAGGCTTGTATTTCTCAGTCACTCTCTCAGGTAAAAATACTACGTGGTCTCCTCGTGTTTAGCGGTCAGAAAATGTTGAATAAACATGTTCCTTTGTTGTTTTAAGGGGGATCATACACAATCAATCTCGATTGAATTCGAAAAACTTAATTGAGTTAATATTTTCTAAGAAAAACTCTAAATGTAAATCCGGTCCTGATCAAGATTGACTATGTATGGACCACTTTAGAGTTATAAAATAGAAAAAAATGTTCTCATAGGAATCATTCGAAAATCTTACGTGATTATATGTTATTTTAGGTCCTGCTACAATAGATTTGGTATTGATGTCTGATCGATGGTAGTTATTTTTTCACTTGAACCAGAAATCGTACTTTTAAATAGATCTTCTATTGATGAGTAACTTGTATATAAGATATTTTCACTTGATCATTGGATGTTTTATTGATGTGTGAATATTGTATAAACTAGAGTATACGTGATTTCCATGAAAAAGGGATTTTTATAAAATTGTGAAAATCAATGTTTATATGAATAAATTATTCATATATACGTAATAACTGTTTATCACACATTTGAAATATGTGAACACACCCTGTATATTATTGAAATGACTTCATATAATTCTCAACATGTAATAAAATTTGAAATTTGGGGACACACCCTGTAGGTACAGTATATAAATTATTTCGTTCAAAAATCGTGAAAATCAATATTGACATGAATGAATTATTCATTGAAAAATACGTAATAACTGTTTATCACACATTTGAAATATGTTGACACACCCTGTACATTATTGAAATGAAGTCATTTAATTCTCAACATGTAATAAAATTTGAAATTTGGGGACACACCCTGTAGGTACAGTATATAAATTATTTCGTTCAAAAATCGTGAAAATCAATGTTGATATGAATAAATTATTCATTGAAAAATACAAAATAACTAGGTATACATATATCTAATATTTGAAATTTAATTCGTTGAATGAATACTTGGGACATCTCCGTAAGTGAATTAATTAATTAGATACAAGGTCATTTATTCCATTCAAAACACATGTCTGTCTTATCTATCTCTGCGATAACATCAACTTCACTTTATATCATATCGTTCGTTCTAGTCTCATTGAATTCTAATGAAATTAATATTTAACACGGAGTTGTCTATGAGTTTCATATTTGAAAATAACTATGTAATTTGATATATATAATTTCAATCTCCTGAATACACATAAAGACTCCTGGGGGACTACATGAAAACTTCTTGAGCCCCCCTCCCACATACGAATTTTCATACATATATTTCAAGTAAGTAGCGCATGCGCATAACTGTCATTTCGGACTAGCAGAAATTCACGACCCATACCTCTTCGCTCTCCTGATATCCTGATACGCACGCTCCTTGCAGATAGCATTTACGGCACTATTTACAGCCATTTTTCTTCTTCTTCTTCTTTCTCATACATGTCACTTCTTTCATACGAAGATTTTTTTTTCCTACTATCTCTTCTGGTCATTGATATATACTTCTTTCAGCTCTTCAGCTTAAGACTTCTTGGTCCGACTCAGTGCGCATGTGCAATGGAACCATTTTTGCTATTTTGGACCTTAGATTTCCTTATGGGAATTTACATGTAAAAATGAGCCAAAGTGGGGTAGAAGCCCCCTAGCCTATATACTCACATGATAAAATCACCAACACATTGTCATGCAACGAGATCAAATATAAACAAAATTCTCACAACTTCATTATGTCGTCGCCAGGCTAGTCAAAGGTTCTTAACGACCATAGCGCCAAAAGTTTTCAATTTGTTGCCGAAGGAGGTGAAATACTGTCCAACAATCGGAATGTTTCAGAAAAAATCTAGGAGTTTCATTGGGGGACATTCAGATGTGTTCGTGGGTATTCTGTGATTCCATGTTTGGGGAATTCTAGGCTTAGTTTCATCTTTCATAGTGTTTAGCATAGCGTTTTTGTATTGTTGTTTTTTGTTTGTTTATTGAGTCGGTTGATTGATTTATCTATTTTGTTTTTGTTTCTAGTAGTTTTTTTTTAAAGAAATCTTATAGCATAGTTTTGTGTCTTGGTAGGATAGTTAGTGAGCACACACAGGTTTTACCTAGGTGCAATATAGACTATTTACATTGTAATCATGTCTTCTATAATAATTTTTGTATTAAACAATGTAATTTTTGATTTATAATTTGTAATAATTTATAATTTGTAAATTTAATTTATAATTTGTAATTTGTAAGTTTATAATGTGAATATATAACAGTGAATATTCCGCGATTGAAAAATATAAAAACCGTACTCTGATAAATTCTCCTACTTCGATATCATATTGTTGGAATGTTAATATTATAAGTGCGGGTTTCTTCAGAATTAAAATGAAATTATAATAGCGATCGGATTTTTTTTAAAGCCTGGTAGAGCCGTGACTAAGGTTCGATCCCCGAGTTCGATTTTTTTTTAAAGCTTGATAGTGTTAGAATCCTAATATAGAGGTTCAATTCTACATGTGGATTTCTTTTGATACTCATAATATAGAGGTTCGATTCCTCGATTATTTTTTTTTGAGCTTGATAGTGTTGGACTCCTAATGAACTGGATTTTTATTTTTTTTCTAAAGCTTGGTAGAGCCGTGACTAAGGTTCGATCCCAGAGTTCGATTTTTTTTTGAACTTGGTACGTGAACTTCATCTATAAGCATAAGCATATGGTTGAATTAAATATAAAGGTTCGATCCTCGCGCTCGATTTTTTTTAAAGCTTGGTAGAGCAGAGAACATAGTGTTGGACTAAATATAGAGGTTCAATCCCTCGATTTTTTTTTAAAGCTTGGTAAAGCAGAGAACATAGTGTTGGGCTAAATATACTGGGTTCAATCCCCGAGCTCGATTTTTTTTAAAGCTTGGTAAAGCAGAGAACATAGTGTTGGGCTAAATATACTGGGTTCAATCCCCCAATTTTTTTCAAGTGTTGGACTCGTAGAGGTTCAATTCCTCCATTTTATCAACTTGGTACGTGAATACCTGGACTCATTCAAGCGAGTCTCGACTTTTCGCGGACACCTGCACCGGACAGCGAGCTACGTTGATCGAGTCATGTCGCGAACAAGTCTCGACTAATGTACAGGGTGTCTCTTATTAATGTACTCATACATTCAACGAAGCAAAAATAATATCAGGTCATTGATCCTGATCGAGTCTCGACATGTCGCGGACAAGTCTCGACTTGAAGTTGTTCTCATTAACTTTGAGGTCATTGAACCCGACCTTGATCGCCATCAAGGTCATTGACCCAAGAGTGACCTTGACCTAGGTCAAGCCAGGCAGCGAGCCCAAAGGTCAAATGGGGTCAAGTTGAAGAGTAACCGGCATCATATAACTAGTCACAGCGAAAAAGAATTCAATTAATGCTAGGAACAATTTGAAGAAAAAATTGGAATTTCTGAAAGAGGGGGAAATTATTGGGGAGGATGCATTTTCACCAATAACAAAACAATTGCAGACTATAGCCAGGAAACTTGACGATAAAAAAAACTGTAATTGATATTAAGAAGGAAATTAAGGAGGAAGAAAAAGAAAAGAAAGAAGAAGAAAAGCCAAGAGGGCTAAACACCTAAAGATTATCCCGATATTAATACACCTAAATTTGAGAAATATCAATCGCTAAAACGGAAATTGCTTCAGCCAAATTTTCTTGAAACAGATACGATAGCTGAAACTACAGCTGATGCTGATGATGATGATGAAGGGGCTGTTATTAATGAAGGTGATGTTGATAAGAAATTTCCGATGATGAATTCTTAAAAGAAACGTATGAAGATACTAACCAATACTTGCAAAATATTTCCCAAACTGAAGAATTCGATCCATATTTACAAGCCCTACCTCCAACCCCCCCCCCCTGTTCGTATATGAATGCATTTTTTTTCCGATACAAGCAATGAATTTCATTTAAAATCCGGAGCAAGATGCGAATGGTTTGAAAATTAGTAATGCAAAAATTACAATTGATCCAGACACAGGTAATGTCCTTATCGGCGATGAAAACTTTGAATATGCAGGCACCCCAGGACTCTATGAACTCTAGTCGAACGACGACCTGTGGGATATACCCGTACAGATGAAAAAAATTATTTAGATATTATAGATCAAACTAGAGCTGATAGGCGAAATTACGATCCTGTCGAGCAAATCGCAGATAGTCGATCTCAAATATATAGAAAAATAATGAGTAAATTCACAAGTAAACCATTAATTCTGCGCAGACCTCGATCGCAAATCCCGTCTACTAGTACGAGGGTAGGCAGATTAGGTGGCGGAATTATAGCTATGAAACAGTTAACCAACAATTCAATAGATTATATTTATTGGGATGATATAAATGAACTCGTTGATATACTCCGGTTGTTAGTTGATTCGCAAGCTGTGGGGAATACAAGTCTAAGTAACGAGATCATTTCCATAATTGAAGAGTTGCGGGAAGCTGGAGTTGAATGAAATTTAAAAAACAAAAAAAAAGAGCATTGATAAATTTGGTCATCATATAAATTCATATTACAAAGATGTTCAAGATTATAATGAAGAGGATGATTACTCGAAAAATGAACTCATTTTAGATATTCTCGGAAGAATCACATACAAAATTTTAATAATTTTCGAATCTGACACCGTTGATCAAACTTCGAATTGTTATGAATTATTTTAATCTGAACCGTATTGGGTATTTCCCCTCGAAACAGGAACTATCCGAGTGATTCACAACCATCCTAGTAATTTAATCACTATATTGAACAAAGAGGAGTATACCGGCAAAGAAATAATAAATGTTTCATTCAAAAAAGAGGACAAGATATGTTTCAAAGGGGGGTAACTGGTTAACATTTGCTGGCAGAACTAGTTATAGAATGTCCAATTACGTTCAACGATTCAGATGTAGGTATATAAAAACCTGCTATTCGCATAATTTACAGTAGTATATAGTTTTAATTTTCTCAGTCATGAAGAGAGGAAGAAGAAGAAAACCTGTAATAAAAGAGAGCGAAATAAAAAGAGATATTGTCAATGAATTGGATACACCGGCTAGAATAAACTTTCCAAGGCGTAAAGTTATATTGAATGGAATCAATGATGAAATCGATCTAGTTGAGATGATTCCTTATTCCAAAGAAAATAAGGGCTACAAATATGTTCTGGTAGCCATTGATTGTTTCTCGAAAAAAGGTTAGGCTGCACCCCCCAAAACAAATTCAGGATGCGATGTTGCAAATACTATGAATAATATATTGAATAAAATGAAAAATTCTCCGAAGAATTGCAATCGGACATGGACAAAGAATTCTATAACAAACATTTCGCTGAACTAATTAAAAAATTCGATATTAATCTCTTTCTCGAGTTTTGAGCACTTTTCCAACTTTGGGAGTATGCCTTCGTAGTTCTGCAACACATTGGGCCAAGGGGTAATCAGCTGAAATCTTGAACAGATTTTGTAGTTTCTCTTGAGTGACACCATACCGAGCTTCAATACTGCTCGAATAGAGAGATATGAATTCTTCAATAGACAAGTCTTACGTCATCTAGTTGGTCATCATTTCTCTCAGCATAAGAAGCCAATCGGTTGAAGTGAATCATTTTTAGATTTCCTCTTGGTTGTTTCTGGATCCTGTAAATGACGTCATTTATGCGTTCTATCACTTCTTATGGCCTCCCAAGAAGTCTGCAGCTTCGGCGAATAACCACGTCGGCGCTGAGGATTATATAACCAAACTAGGCCTCCCTGTTGGAATCCTTCATTCTCTGCCTTGATGTCATATGGCTCTTTCATTTTATTGCTGGCACTCTGGATATTTAAGAAGACTCTGTTGTGAATGTAGCTCTTTTTTTCGCGTACATTTCTGACGTTGTCTTCTCCAGTAACATCTTCCCCTGGTAGGCAGCCAAACTTCAGGTCGAAAGGTAGACGAAGTTCAGGTCCTAGGTAAAGGGTAGCTGTTCACGTTGTTCGGTTGACGATAATTGACGCACAATCGAGTCGACCCATCCTCTTTCTTAACTAACACCACCGGAGAAGACCATGAGATGTTGGTCACCCATACCTTTGCCATTTCTTACACAATTTTGTCAACTTCCTCTCGCTTGGCAAGCGGCTGTCTTCTTACCGAATGCCGAATAGGTTGTGCATCCCCGGGTGTAATTTTATGCTGAACAATTCTTGTCATACTCTTCTTTCCTTGTCCATCGTCAAAGACATCCCGATAATTGTACATCAGTTATTTCAATTTTGTTCATTCATTTGGCTCCTTTGAAGAGGTTGACAGCAGATTCTTTAATTCATTACTCATTTCCTTGGCTCGAACTAAAATCTCACGAATACCTCTACTAATCGAGGAAACAGAGGAACAATCTCCCAAAACTTCCTTCCTTCAGGTTCACAAAGTGACTATTAACATTCATTACTCTTACAGATACTTCTTTCCCTTCACGAAGTGAAGTCTTCCCTACTAATTAAGTCCTCGACCGATCTCATTATCATCGATTCTCGGCTCAAAAATCACAATTACATTCCAGGGAGTTCCCTCGAGAAGTTGTTTGATAATTTTTTGAATTACTGAAGCATTCAGAATTCCTTGTTCACTTTATGTCGTATATTAAATATTGAGCGAACTCTCGTGAATATGTCCACAGTTTTTAAAAGCGCTATGTTAGCGTGCTTTAGAACTATATACACCACTTTTGCAGAGTAGAAATTTCATATCAGGAAGTTATGTATTTTCCCGACTGATTTCTGCATTTTCGATATAAGTGGTGATTTGTTGGTTTCCAATATTCTTGGTGGAAGGGCGCTCTAGGTTATTATACAGATAGTGTTTCCGGCCACGATTTGTATTGGGAAACAATTAGAATTTGTTAATTCATTCCTAGTCAAATAAGCTGAACTGATGAGATTTAATAAACAAATTTCAAAAATAAAGATATCAACATTTTTATTGGAGATACTGATTTCGATCTCCTGTCAGGATCTATAATTGACGAGAAATATGCCAATACTTTGTACGAAAGAAGTTTCATTTCTGCGGTGAACAATCCCACAAGACCATCAAGCGGGTCTTGTTTGGATCACATATTTCTGAGGTCAGTGCGTTGGGCTACTGAACAGAAGGTCGCTGGATCGAATCCCGGCCGGGACAACGAATTTATGCGGAGCCACCTCTCGGAAGGCAATGGCAAACCACCGAGCAGTATTCTGCCTAGTAAAGCCGCTCTGTAAAGACGTTCGGAACCGTCGTAAAACTGTAGGTCCCTTCTATTCGTGTATCGCTGTATCACGCACAGCACGAGTAGTTGTAGAGAGGTCGCCACGCCCTAAACCGGATACGGCACCACAAGAAGAATAAAATATATTGACTATAAAAAACTTAATAGTGATTTGGCTGGTTTGCATTGGTCTAGAGTATATGAGGCCAGGGATGTGGATAATGCTACTGATGAATTCATAAATATATTAAAAAACTATATTTCGAAAAATACAAAACAAGTAAGACAACATAGAAATAATGTTAAACGTAAAGAGTGGATCACAAAAGGCATAATTAAGGCAGTAAATGTAAAAAATTCCCTTTTCAAGCAGATGAGGGCACATAATTGTTCTGATCCGAAGGTATAGATCTTACAAAAACAATCTGGACAAGATAATTAAAACAGCTAAAATAAATTATCACAAAAATTTGATTGAAAAAAAAAACGATTCTAGGAGACTTTGGCAAGCAGTGAACGGTAAATCCTCTACACCAACTGGAGTTAACTCCATTTTTCACGAAAATCTTCTTCTCTGAAGACATCAGTCATTGTACCATTGTTCAAGTGCGGAGACAAAAACGATATGAATAATTACCGTCCAATTTCACTAACATCGAATATATCAAAGATTTTTGAACGAATTGTCCACTGTAGAACATACAAATTCCTTGAGAAATGTAAAGTTTTGTACGACGGTCAGTTCGGTTTTCGCACAGGACGATCAACTCAGGATACCATAGCCTATCTAACATCTAAGATCTATTCATCCTTGGACAAATCTAAACCTTATTTATGTATCTTCATAGATTTAGCGAAGGCATTTGATACGGTCGACCATCGTGAGCTTATACAAATAATGGGGGATTACGGATTTGCAGGGCATACTTTGAAGTGGTTCACAAGTTACCTTATGAACAGAAAACAGTGTGTCAAAATACAAAATTCTTTCAGTGATTTCCTGTCTGTGCAGTGCGGTGTTCCTCAGGGTACTATTCTCGGACCAATTATGTTTATCATTTATATTAATGCAATTTTTTCTCTTCCTATTGTTTGAGATTTGGTATCCTATGCTGATGACACAACAGTTTTTACGAGTCCGATTCTTGGCATCGATTGAGAGAACTGGTTCGAGAGGATTTTGGAAGGATTGCCGATTTCCTGGATCTCCGACTACTCACTTTAAATAGAACAAAAACAAAATTTCTGCCATTTTCTTGTAATTCTGTAAATATGCCGACATACGATTCAATTGATATAGAAGACGATTTTGTGATATATTCGGATGTGTCCATAAAGTATTTAGGAGTTGTTTTCGACAGACATTTGAGATGGAACCTACAAATAGATCATGTTGCGAAGAAGCTTCGAATGTTGATTCCAAAATTTAGAGACCTGAGGACTTATTGTGACGAGAAGCTCCTAAGAACAATATACTTAGGGCTGGTTCAACCAATTTTAATTTATAGCCTGTTGGGATGGGGTGGTGTCGCGGATAATTATTTGAAAAAATTGGAAGTGTCCCAAAAATGGATTCTAAAAACTATATACAGCAAAACATCGAGATTTCCTTTTGACGAACTCTTTCAGCGGTCCGGAATAATGGATCTCAGACAGCTTTTCTTTGTGGTCCTTGCAATACATCAGGGAAGAAATCTTCACGGTGTGAGTTTTAATAATCATGGTCATCAAACGAGGCTGAGGGGTCAATTGATCTTTACACCGAAGGCCAATAAGACGATCTTTCAGAAATCACATACCTTTTTGGCACCAAGAGTATATAACGTCCTTCCAGTTCATATAAAATTCAGTAGCAGCAATAATCGTTATAAAAAATTGTTAAAGTCCTGGATACTTAGTCTCTCCAGACAGTTTGTGAGAAAAATTTTGAATATGGATAGTTTTATCATATACTTATAAACTAACCGTTACTTAAAACGATCACCTGAGAACTTGTTGACCCGTTTGACATGATGAACTGTTTGACGATTTTTTGATGTGAAAGGACTATGGTATCAATCCTCAAACAAGGTGGTTACCTGGCATCTCGATCACTTGGGATGTCTTTTAATATTCTTCGAGGTATCTTTCTTTGAGTCATTTATTCAATTTATGGACATGTAACATATATTCATGTTTTGTAACTTAGGAAATTATTGTATTTCTCATCTATTGTAGCATTTCTTATTTCTTAGAATAAATATTAATATTAATAATAATAATAATAAGATCGAAAACCTATATGCAGATTTTGAGTCGGAGTGACATGTAGATTTCACGCCGAGGAATACATATAACCAGCTCCCTTGAAAAGTTGATAGATAATTCTTTAAATTATTGAAGAATGTTCCTTGTTCATTTTATGTAAAATATCAGGGTATCATTACGGACGCTCCACTGCAGTGGGACTCGCAGCTTCAGCTTGTTTGTAGATGCCTGGGTGAGGCATATTCTGCTATTTTGTAGATGAAATCTGTTTTGAACCTGGTGGATCTCATGGGTCTATAATAAAGTTTGGCTTAGTGTTATCTGTCCTCCGGAGTTCTCATGTGGGGTTGCCCGCTAGGATGGCGAAGAGTTTTTGTATCCCAGAAGATATGCGGTTATTTTTTGAGCTTCAGCCGAGAGACATCTGTAGGGGGTACTTCATTGAGAGCAGCCTGCTAACATTCCCGAGTATCTTCATACGGAAAGCTGCATTACACGCCAAGAAGCACAACCAGAAATTCGAAAAATTGGGTGATCATAGCAGGTATTGCACAAGGAATGCAAATGTTATGTCGATCCCTAGACATAGATCTTCATTTTACGAGAGATGCCCAATGTACTCTTCCATCGTAGTAGGTATACATCAAGTTACTTGTGCATCTGAGGAATTTCACCTTCCCTAGATTCAGAACGGCAATAAAAGATTTTATTTTGAATATAGCTTTCTATTCAGTTTCCGAATACAATCCTGTTGATTGTATTCATATTATGTCTTTTTCTGTGAATGTTACATAATAGAGTGTATTTATACTGCATATTTTATTTTATATACAAAAACTGAACATTTTATTATATTTACATTGAGTACAAGCTGTATAAGCCAAAAGTACAACAAAGGTTATTATTATTATCATCCTATATCTGCCTGAAGGAGTTCATCCCCATAACACAAAGTTGCCTTTCTGACACATACTTCAGAGAGGAATGAAACACGCTGAATTTGCCCACCATCACATCAGAACCGTATTAGCACTAGACACGGTTGACCGTTCTCTGGGTTGACCTCAGTATGCATTCAGCAATTATTGTTTCGTTCGTGGCTCCCTGTAGTGTTATTTAGTTGTGTATTTTCGTAATGGCGCGTTATACTAAAACATATTATTACACTGATAAAGAAATGGAGGACATTTTAGTAGCGAGTGACAGTGCCACTTTATATAATTAATTGTTTTCAACGATAGCATACGATAAAAAGGTATTGATAGTTGTGTTTCAAAAATCTCTTTATTGAAGTTTTTGTTTATTTTAATTATTTTCTATGTTCACTTCGAAAGCTATATTTTTTTTATAATGAATCTCTTTTTTAGATACCTACCTCCATTGGAGATTTATTTTATTTTTTCTTTGTTCGTTTTTAAAATGATATTTCATCATATTATATTAAACAATATAATATGTAAACAAATAATTACTGATGGTTTTATTCTACCTTCACGAAAAAAAAACAAACCCGGCTCTGAAAATAACTGTAAAATCAGATTTTTTTACTGTTAATTGCTCCGGAATTATATACACGCTATGGAACTACGCTGCTCCATTCGTATAAAAACGCAGCGCCTACATTTGTGCTCACACTTCACACGGAAGAGGACCAAAAACTCAGGCTTAGCAGTGAAAAAGTTGAGAACATAAATACTGAGGCTGTTATACATATTTTGATTAATAATATTTTGAATTTGAATGATCATATCACATATTATGAGAACGTAAAATTGTTCTTTCATACTCAAATTTTCAATCGTAACATTGATTTGTTTATAATTAAGCAAATGCCATATATATATATATATATATATATATATATATATATATATATATATATATATATATATATATATATATATATATATATATATATATATATATATATATATATATATATATATATATATAGTATGGTGCAAATGAAAGGAATAAATTCGTTATTTCGTAAGCCGGCGACTTTAAGGAAAAATCCCGAAACCCGTCGATTTTTATTTTTAAACAGGCCATTCGTAAGGATATCTTTTTTTTTTGACGTCATCTATATGAGCGTGATGACGTCATCGCTAAAAATTTTAAATGGAAATGTGGATGTTGTAATACATTATTTGAAAGGTCTTTTAAATACCTATTCAGCCATATCAATATGCACGTTAAAATGTAGAATCACGAATACTGGCGCAAATATCTTGAAAATCACAGAAACACAGAAAGTAAGGTTACCTTTTTTAAAAATCTAGTTACCTTATCAACATCAACATTGATACTTTGACATAATTAACTTTCTGTCAAGTGATTGATAGTATTATTGTATAAGACGAATTCAAAAATCTATCAACATGAAGCTGACTGAAACGCAAAGAATTGAAATTCTAATTATGATTGGTTGTGGAGATAAAGCACGTACGCAGAAAGAAGTATGTACGTTATTTAATAATAAATACCCCAACCGAGAACCAATTTCACAATCCACTATAAGCAAAATTGAGAAGGAATTCAGAGAAACGGGTCATGTCAAACACCTCCCTAAAGGTAGTAGGAAACCAATATCAGAAAACAAAGAACTAGTTGTTCTGTTAGCTTTTCAAGATAATCCCCATACCAGTTCACGGCAAGTAGCATTAGATAATGATATGGACCATTCAACAGTTCTTAGAAAGCTAAAAAAGGAAAAGTGGCATCCTTACAAAGTAAGTTTAGTACAAGAGCTTATGGAAGATGATTTTAATAAAAGAATTGAGTTTTGTGAAATTATGATGGAACAAAATAACAGAGATCCGATGTTTTTAAAAAAGGTTCTTTTCTGGGATGAAGCTACATTTCTACTAAACGGTCATGTCAATCGTCAAACTGATCGGTACTGAGCTACGGAAAATCCACACTGGATGCAAGAGTAACGTACTCAATATCCAGAGGAAGTTAATGTTTGGGCGGGAATAATAGATAATAGGATTATTGGACCATAATTTTTCGAAGAAACCTTAACAGGTCCTCGATATTTAGAATTTCTTCAAAACTTCTTGCTACTCGAATTGAACCGGCTGTTTCCAAATAGAAATGATTTATGGCTGCAGCAAGATGGTGCGCCTCCACACTATGCTGTCTTGGTGCGCAACTATTTGAACAACGTCTTTCCAAATCGGTGGATAGGTCGAAGAGGAACAATAGAATGGCCGCCTAGGTCACCTGATTTGACTCCTCTTGATTTCTTTTTATGGGGATACTTGAAAAGCAAAGTGTACCAAAATAAACCACAAAATATCAATGAACTCAAAGAAAGGATACGTATTGAGGATGCACAAATAACTCCGGAAGTTATAGAGAAGGTTCGAGAAGAGTTCGAGGCACGTCTTTCTCCTTGTATTTTAGCTGAAGGTAAACAATTTGAGCACTTAATTTAGGTTTCATTGTATTTAATGAGTAATACATATTGAATATTTATTGTAATAATAAAATTTTATTAATTTTTTAAACAAATACAAAAATCAATTACTGTACATATTGATATGGCTGAATAGGTATTTAAAAGTCCTTTCAAATAATGTATTACAACGCCCACATTTTCATTTAAAAATTTTAGCTATGACGTCATCACGCTCGCATATATGACGCCAAAAATAAAAAGGTATCCTTACGAATAGCCCGTTTTGAAATAAAAATCGACAGGTTTCAGGATTTTTCCTTAAAGTCGCCGGTTTACGAAATAACGAATTTATTCCTTTCATTTGCACCATACTGTATATATATATATATATATTATATATATATATATATATATATATATATATATATATATATATATATATATATATATATATATATATATATATATATATATATATATATATACATATATATATATATATATTTATATATTTATATATAACGGTGTCGCACCGATGTGTATTGGGAGAACTGAATATATGAAATGACTGAAAACTTGGCTGTGTACCAAAGTCGATGGGGGACATCCCGCTAATTTCAAGAGGATGGCACTTGCTTATTTTGAATGTGACGTCCTGTACCTGAAGGTGACACCCTGTATATTTTTGGTTTCTACAAAAAATTTTAGACATATTTCTTGCATAATTTCCTATACGTATCTCCAATTGTTTTGAAAATATTTGAATTTATTTGTCGAAAATGAGTTATGCAGATCTAGTAATAATCTTTTTTTTTTAAACAGAGGGTAATTTTGCCTAGTAAAGATTAATTTCTTGCTAGAGGTGGTTATATTTTAGCGTAAATTGAATAATGATTTGACATTTAATATACAGGGGCTCAGGAAAGTACCATGAAAATGGATTTTGGAAGACTACAAAACTCCATTTTCTAGTGAATACCCACAACTTTCATTATTTTATTCGATTTATCATCAAATGGTTTCTAGTTAAAAACAATTATTTACTGAAATCTTGTAATAGAAGGCGTGTGCCATATTTGTTTTCGGCCGGGTTGTCAAGAAAAAAAAAACTCCAAAGAGATGTCATTAATTGAAAAATTATGCTATTCAGTACCCGCAAAAAATCGAGGCATCACCAAATACCGTTAAAAGTAGATATAATAAAAAAAATTTGAAAACAGCAATACGCAGGAAATGATCCAATTTTGGACAATGCCATTTCGACAGATGAGGCGAAATTTTCAAAGAATTGTTTATTTAATCGAAACAATTCAAATTATTGGAGTGATACTAATCCTTATTCATTCAGGGAACTAAATTATCAGGAATCGTGGCACTTTAATGTTTATTGTGCTGTTAGAAATGTATACTTTTATCTTTTAGGTGAGAGGTATGTCAAAATTTGGTGAAATTTTCAAAATAATTATTTGGGTCATTTACCGCTTGCTGATCTCAGAAAAAAATTGCATAACGGCGCACCTTCACATAACGGTTACATGGTGAATGACTTCTTTCGTGACCAGTGTATAGTTAACAAATGACCTTTTTTGTTGGGCACCTCGATCTCCAGATCTTGTATCACTATACTTTTCTATTTGGGGAATAATTTAAAAGCGCTTGTGATACTTTCTATGTGAAATTACTATTGAATTATAGCTAAATTAGAACCACCTTTAGCAAGAAATCAATCTACATTGGGCAATAATACCATCTGTTCAAAACAAAATATGATTATTACCAGATCTGAATACCTCATTTTGGACAAATTAATTCAAATATTTCCAAAAAAGTTGAAGATGGTAAAGGACATTATGCATAAAATATGTCTAGAATTTTTTGTAGAACCCAAAAATGTAATAATGTACAGGGCGTCCCATTTAAAATAAGCAAGTTAACACCTACTTTCGGTATAACCGGAGGAGCCACTATCTTAAGAATATTTTAAACAGATGCCCCCCATCGACTTCAGCGCACAGCCAAATTTTCAGATTTTTCCTATATTTAGTTTTCCATATACCTATCGTTTTAACTGAGTTGACTTTTTCCTAAATGAAGACTAGAGGCCTCAAATGAGTTTTATTTAAAAATACTCAGAATAACTGTCATTTGCTTGCAACTTCACGTGTGATAAGAATAATATGTTGATGTATTTCCAACTGATTCTATTAGATCTTAGAGCTTTGCCTTTACTCACGGGGAAAACTAGATAAACTGTGTGAACGCTACAGAATATTGAGAATGTTACTTACAATATTTTGTTCTTTATATCCTTTAGTCTTCTCATGGTAGCAAAGTTGAAGTTCTCTCATTATTCTGTCGACATCTAATAGTTCTACAGGAATCATACTTTCATCTTCTTTGCTCAGTAGTACATTTTCTCTCTTTTCTTTTAGGGCCTCTAGTTGTAGATTGAACTCATGTTGTATATCAAATATTTTGAATGTTAAAATACACATCAAAATGTTCATTTTGTCGATCATTGTACATTTTACGTTAATATATTCCGAAATTTCTTTCATTTGAGTAATGAGAATATCTATTTTATCTTGAAAATTGGTTTTACTGAAATCAGTTTAACACAGTGAAAGTAAGGAATATATATATATATATATATATATATATATATATATATATATATATATATATATATATATATATATATATATATATATATATATATATATATATATATATATATATATATATATATATATAGATATATATTTTTCCACTAAAAGTAGCAGAATCTTTGATGCTAAACTTCATGGCTGTTAACAGTCATGAAGTTCAGTTATTAAAAAAAGGAAATTGCTCTTTCACACAATCTTCTTCTTATTTAGTTGACAAACATTAAGCTGTTCGACAAATATCATATCAACAAAATGTTTTTAGTCAAGAGGAATTAGTCATGAAAACAATTAGAGATAAAATTAAATCCACAAATCTTATATTCACTAAAGCTGTTAAAGGTAATACTGTAGTCACCATGTGCCTAATTTAATATAAAAATAAAGCAAATTCATTTTCAGAAAAAGGTCAATGCAAAAAACTCTCCCAAGATCCAACTTCCTCTCTCCAAAAGGGAATAAAAATTACAACTGATGATTCCCTTAGCATTCTTAATACTGCAGATAAATTCAAACTTGCAACAATAAACTGACAAATTTATTTATTTTTGCACACAAAAATATACAAATCTCAGCAGAATACAAATGTAAAGACTAATCTTAGTTACAAATTGCTAAACACTATTCATTAATTAAATTAATTCGCTAAACTAATAGACCCCATCAAAGTGAATCATAGTACCTATAACTAACTCTTTCCATCTATAAATGAAATTGAGGAAATAATTTGACCGGATAACGCAACACTCATTTAATTCAAAACATATTTCCAAGTATTCCTGCGAGAGATACAATTTTATTGGTAAGAATTCTCTTGAAAACGTTTAATTTAAATCCAGTAGTGAAAGAACGAATTTTGAACTAGTTAAGAGTAGGTATGCTCAAAACTTGAACAGCGGTATCGAATTTATCGAGAAAAATATTCAAATTAGAAGCAAGATCAGTATTTAACGGTTTGTAATCAAACATTTGATGCAGACAAGTATTAGCTGAAAGACGTTTATCTTGAAAATTTGCAACGAGTGTTTTCCACAAAATTTGATAATTGTCAACAATTGGTGGAACTTCCGAGCAATAGGTTAAGGACTTTCCATTTGATTTCCATGAATACGATCAGCCTATGAACACGATCAGCATCACCCAAGTAATTTTTGTTATGAATAAGACTAATAACATACTCGTAAAGGCCATACTTTAGGATCTACTGAAAATTCTGAAAGCTTTTACTGCGGCAAATTATTAGGATTTCTAAATGCCTTTTTTAATATGTTGTCTTTCGAAAAGACCTGATCAGCGGCAGAGAGAATTTCACAGTACATTTCGTCTACAACTTCCAAAATTCCAAATTGTTGGTATGTATTCGGGATCTTTTTCACAAGATAATCTGTTGAATATATCGATAGCTTCCATCAAAAACTTCTATAGTTAAAACCGCATAATTGTTTTTTCCTGCTCATCTTTGGCGATGAGTGTGGTGTCATCAGCGTAGCGGAGATTATCTATCCTTCTGCCACCTATGACAACTCCTCCTTCCCAGCCGTCCAAGGCTTTCCTTATGATATATTTTCCATATACGTTAAACAATAAGGGTGACAGAACACAACCCTGCCGCACACCACGTTCCACGTTAAAAGGTTCAGAGGTTCATCCATCCTCCTTCATTAGTTTTATATTATTGTTATATAATTCTTTAGTAGGTGAATCAGATGTCGCGGAGTCCCCATCTGCGATAGGACAAATGTCGTCTCCAGTTGACACAAGCAAAAGCCTTGCTGCAATCCAGGGAACACAAGTATGCAGTTTTGCCATATTCTCTTGTTTTTTCAATGATTTGCCGCACATTCATAATCTGGTCTCTCGTACCCTTTCCTCTCACAAACCCGGCCTGTTCTTGTGGTATTTGCCATTCTAAAAAGTTTCTAAGTCTCTGCAACAGGATCCTTAGCATTACCTTGCTTGGATGAGAAATCAGTGCTATAGTTCTATAATTATTGCATTTTTTACTGGATCCTTTTTTATGCAGCGGTATGAGAGTAGAGGTGCACCAGTCGGTTGGCCACTGTCCTGTCTGCCAAACCCTGTTACAAATTTTCCAGTCGGGAAAAATGTTCAGCAAATGTTGATTCTTATCTTTTCTTGTCAGTCGTTGTATTTTTCTGTTTAATTCTTCATACTCAGTTCTCTGTTCTTCAGTATTTATACTTGCTTTCCTAAGATTCTTTCTTATTTGTACTATGTTCCAAATTTCGTCATCCACTGTTTGTTTTTTACATTTGTTTGTGCGTTGAGTTGCTATAATACCCGTTCTTTAGAGTTTGTCAAAGTTGCTTTAAAGCTTTGCCACATTTCATCTGCGTTAGTCAGATTTGTGTTTCTGCTCGGGAGTGGATCTAGATTCACTTCCAATTCTTGCTCAAATTGGTGCATATTCTCAGGTTTTAACGAGGGGGTCTTCTTTTTTATTCTAGGAGCGGAGATATGTATTTTTATTTTTGCTAAAAGGAGTTTGTGGTCACTTCCGCACTCGTGTCCAGGTAAGGTTTTGACATTATTGATACTTGATCTCCATCTAGCATGGACTAATATATAATCTATTTGATTTTTATATTGACCGTTTGGGGATGTCCACGTATATCGACGTCTTGGATGGTGAGGGAAGAGACTGTTAGTGATAGTCATGTTATTTTCCAAGTAGAACTCCACCAGTTTTTGACCAGATTCGTTTCTTACACCCAGTCTGAAGCTTCCGATGAGGTGTTTAATATGTGCGTCTTCTTGGGTTTGTCCGATTTTTGCGTTAAAGTCACCCTGAACAAGTGTTATCTCCTTACTGGGTATTTGACGTATAGTTCTTTCGAGATTGATTATATATATATATATATATATATATATATATATATATATATATATATATATATATATATATATATATATATATATATAAAAAAAGTAGATAAATCGTGAGGATGCAGTCAAAAGTACTGGGCTGTTCTAAAGAAGGCTCTGTGTTATTATGTCAACGTTTCGAAAATTATTTATTTTCTTCTTCAAGACATCTACAAAAAAGGTTTACAATGCACAAATTTTCTTTTAAAAAAAAACAAATAGGTTAAAAACATTACTCACTTAACTTGAGGTTAGTAGTGAAAAGTCAACATCAACAAAACACCTAAAAGTCATCCTTACTGAAGTGGATAACATCTATTAATAGTTTTAATCACTCATAAAATCAATTGACTGTAAAATTTTTTCAAAAAGGTTATATTTTCTTTCGGCAGACGAATTGCGGAAGGCATGCTTGTCTGTGAGAAGATTCAACCACAGAGTGAGAGGAAACAATTGAAAAATGAAAATTGACATCTCAAGGAAACAGGGTTACCAAGAGTCACACCAAAAACATGACCAATCAAAATTAACTGTTGTTTAGGGAAACTGGGGTGTCAAGTTCCAATTTCAAAATGTAATTATAAATATTACTCAGGTTGTTTAAATCAGTTTTCTTGTTCATACTGTTGGCGTCCCTCCCGATGAAAAACATCTCCTTGAAAAGTCTCTTTTGCAAATTATTCTCAGTACATAGTACTTCTACTTGATTATAGTCCATTAAATGTTTATTTTTGATTACATGTTCCGCAAGTGCACAGGTTGCCTTTTTTTGTATTGCAATCACTTTTATGCGACGTTAAGCGTCCGGATAAAATTCTTGAAGTTTGCCCAATGTATGTCATGTCACATGTCTGACAAGGAATCCTATATACAACGTTGGATCTTTCTAATGTTTTTAAAGGTGTTTTAGTTTTGGAAAACAGACTACCAGCAGTGGTGACGATTCGTTGAGCGAATTTAACATTTTCATTCTTAAACACACTTAGAAGTTTGGGTGTCAACGACTGAAAATATGGTAAAGAGCTGAAAAAAGAAGAAATCATATTGGGTGCTACCTCCCCACCTTGTGAACCATTTATATTATCATTATTCAAGTTGTTAAAATTGAAATTGTTGTTTGAAGAAACATTGATGTTGATTTGAGAGCTATTATTTATATTATTTCCATCTATGGAAAGAGAACTGTACAATAATTTATTCAAGAGTTTACAAGGATAAGAATTTTCAAGAAGAATACCCCTTAACTCCTTTAAACATTCATTTTTAAACAAGGGGTGTGTCAAATTTATTACTCTGTTCTTCATGGTTAGAACTAGGTTTATTTTCATTTTCGATGGATGGTAAGAATGGTAATTTAGCAATCTATTACTAGCACAAGGTTTTCTGTACCATTTTGTACATAGGGTGTTGTCTGCGTTTCTAATAACTCTCATATCTAGAAACGGTATACTACTATTACCTTCTTCCTCTGCTGTGAACTGTAGATGTTCATTGTAACTGTTGAACAGCGCTAGAGCTTCCTCGGTTCTACCACGCGGAACAGATAAAATCAAGTCATCTACGTATCGTTTTATGAAAGGTATGTTAAAAGGCATTCTAGTTTTTACATTCACGATAAGGTCATCTAGGACAAAATTCACTAGAATAGGAGAAATTGTCGACCCCATTGGAGTACCAAAAATTTGTTTATAGAAAGTGTCATTGAAAGCTAAAATATTGGAATCAAAGATATATTCCAAAATAAATTTGAAATTGTCAAAATCAAGAAGACAATGTTGGGAAATAACATCCCAATGATTTCTTAAGCTCGTGATTATAACAGTTAGAGGTAGATTAGTTAGATTATAATCACGAGCTTAAGAAATCATTGGGATGTTATTT
Organism: Cynegetis impunctata; assembly: GCA_030704885.1. NCBI lineage: Eukaryota > Metazoa > Arthropoda > Insecta > Coleoptera > Coccinellidae > Cynegetis > Cynegetis impunctata. Next base: position 159,010 of record JARQZK010003026.1, on the reverse strand, counting down.
CCCAACATTGTCTTCTTGATTTTGACAATTTCAAATTTATTTTGGAATATATCTTTGATTCCAATATTTTAGTTTTCAATGACACTTTCTATAAACAAATTTTTGGTACTCCAATGGGGTCGACAATTTCTCCTATTCTAGTGAATTTTGTCCTAGATGACCTTATCGTGAATGTAAAAACTAGAATGCCTTTTAACATACCTTTCATAAAACGATACGTAGATGACTTGATTTTATCTGTTCCGCGTGGTAGAACCGAGGAAGCTCTAGCGCTGTTCAACAGTTACAATGAACATCTACAGTTCACAGCAGAGGAAGAAGGTAATAGTAGTATACCGTTTCTAGATATGAGAGTTATTAGAAACGCAGACAACACCCTATGTACAAAATGGTACAGAAAACCTTGTGCTAGTAATAGATTGCTAAATTACCATTCTTACCATCCATCGAAAATGAAAATAAACCTAGTTCTAACCATGAATAACAGAGTAATAAATTTGACACACCCCTTGTTTAAAAATGAATGTTTAAAGGAGTTAAGGGGTATTCTTCTTGAAAATTCTTATCCTTGTAAACTCTTGAATAAATTATTGTACAGTTCTCCTTCCATAGATGGAAATAATATAAATAATAGCTCTCAAATCAACATCAATGTTTCTTCAAACAACAATTTCAATTTTAACAACTTGAATAATGATAATATAAATGGTTCACAAGGTGGGGAGGTAGCACCCAATATGATTTCTTCTTTTTTCAGCTCTTTACCATATTTTCAGTCGTTGACACCCAAACTTCTAAGTGTGTTTAAGAATGAAAATGTTAAATTCGCTCAACGAATCGTCACCACTACTGGTAGTCTGTTTTCCAAAACTAAAACACCTTTAAAAACATTAGAAAGATCCAACGTTGTATATAGGATTCCTTGTCAGACATGTGACATGACATACATTGGGCAAACTTCAAGAATTTTATCCGGACGCTTAACGTCGCATAAAAGTGATTGCAATACAAAAAAGGCAACCTGTGCACTTGCGGAACATGTAATCAAAAATAAACATTTAATGGACTATAATCAAGTAGAAGTACTATGTACTGAGAATAATTTGCAAAAGAGACTTTTCAAGGAGATGTTTTTCATCGGGAGGGACGCCAACAGTATGAACAAGAAAACTGATTTAAACAACCTGAGTAATATTTATAATTACATTTTGAAATTGGAACTTGACACCCCAGTTTCCCTAAACAACAGTTAATTTTGATTGGTCATGTTTTTGGTGTGACTCTTGGTAACCCTGTTTCCTTGAGATGTCAATTTTCATTTTTCAATTGTTTCCTCTCACTCTGTGGTTGAATCTTCTCACAGACAAGCATGCCTTCCGCAATTCGTCTGCCGAAAGAAAATATAACCTTTTTGAAAAAATTTTACAGTCAATTGATTTTATAAGTGATTAAAACTATTAATAGATGTTATCCACTTCAGTAAGGATGACTTTTAGGTGTTTTGTTGATGTTGACTTTTCACTACTAACCTCAAGTGAAGTGAGTAATGTTTTTAACCTATTTGTTTTTTTAAAAGAAAATTTGTGCATTGTAAACCTTTTTTGTAGATGTCTTGAAGAAGAAAATAAATAATTTTCGAAACGTTGACATAATAACACAGAGCCTTCTTCAGAACAGCCCAGTACTTTTGACTGCATCCTCACGATTTATCTACTTTTTCTTTAACTAGTCAGTCAAGACTACCCTTCGCCTTAAATATATATATATATATATATACATATATATATATATATATATATATATTAATATATATATATATATATATATATATATATTTATATATATATATACATATATATTTATATATATATATATATATATATATATATATATATATATATATATATATATATATATATATTTATTTATTTACAAATAAACAATTCTTTGATTACCTATCTTTATCCAGTATATTAATTCACAAATTTAAGTATTGAAATTAAAATAAAACAAAATAGTTTGGACGTTTCGGAGGTCTTTCCTCCTTCTTCAGCATCAAAAAGCTGAAATGCAATTGAAAACTAAAAACGTTATTGTTTTCTCTCCATGAATCAAATATCATGGTTGGAAGACTGATGTCGATACCCATTTGGTTCATAATAATCAATAAAGTTGGTTTCTTTCTCTCTCTGTCTCTCTCTATTTCTCTCTCAAATATCATTGTTTTGTGTTGTTGGCGACTTGTACATTATGGAGGCAGTTTTTGATTAGCATTCGATGGATGATATTTTTGACACTCTACAATCTTTTGCTTTCCAGATTTCAATAACAATTTTTTTTTCATATGGCGGCCATCTTTGAATTCCACAAATTCTGGAAGGCCTTGAGATAGATTTGTCATTGATATGCTACTTTCTGTTCCAATCAAGTCATTCGAAGAAGACAAATTTGCATATGAAAGAAGTGATCATGGTAGGTCATGACAAATAATTAAAATTCTTTTATGACTCCAAGCTTCTTCACTCTGAAATTCTATAAAGGATTTTTCTAGAAGTGATTATTTATTATTGTTAACAAACCCATTTCCTGAAAGCAAAATCATGGAATATCCTCTATAAAATATCTCCATTATAAGTAGGAGATACTATGCCATTCTATCTCGAAAGTTAATATTACATAGATCAGAAATGTTAACATATCATACATTTCTCGGAAATTATCAGAACAATTGATTCAAATCCATTATTTATTAGTTCAAAAGGCATTCTTAGCTCAAACAAATTAAGCTATTAAGTTTCCTTCATTCTGTGAATGGAACACTAATTCTGAAATGATAAATGCATAGACATATTTACAATGATTCTCGATCAAAACGGATAACTTTTCCATGAAGTGAAATATTATTGGAAAGTTCATTTCAAGGTATTCCATGATTTTGCCATTAGGAAAAGAGTTTGCTAACCATAATGAATAATCATTTCTAGAAAAATCCTTTCTGCTGTTTCAGAGTTGAATTGTGGAGAAGCTTGCAGTCATTGAATAAAATTTATTATTTCTCGTGAATTACCACGATTACTTCTTTCATATTCAAATTGGTTTTCTTCGAATAACTTGATTGAAACGAAAAATTTCTTTGGCAAGTGACGTATCATTGGAAAGCCCATCTCAAGGTCCTCCAGAAATTGTGAAAACCAAAGAACACCGCCATATGAAAAACAAAAGTTGTTATTAAAATCTGGGAAATAAAAGACGGTAGACTCTACCGGGTAGAGTATCAAAAATGTCTTCAATCGAATGCTAATCAAAAACTGCCTCCACAATGTACAAGTGTCCACCAACACAAATCAACGATATTTGATTTATGGAGGAAAAACAATATCGTCAATTTTTAGTTTTTAATTTTTATCTCGGAAACGAATGTAGATATATCAAATCTGAAATAGCCCAGTCAATAAAGATTTTGTTGGGAAAAAAAATTAGCGTAAAGCTGAATTTTTTCCCATTGATAAACCACTACCAGAGGATCATTTTCACAAAAGTCCCTAAAATCCCCTTGGAGATTCACCCCTACACCCTCTCAAAGAATGAAAATGTCAATAACTGCGGAAAGCCCTAAATCTACGATACTAATGATCGGATCAGGTTGTATGTTTTTTGTTGTGTTTGTTATAATATGAGCTACAATAATAGTGCTCTTCATTTTAAAGTTAAACCTAATAGTTTTTTCATAAATATAATGTAAATGCGCAACAAAAACAATTATTTAATTCTAACACTTTATATTTTTACGTATAGGCTTTTTGGATATCATATTACAGGAAAAAACCTTAAATGAAAATTGTAGATTATTTGATTGTGAATTTATTGGTGTGAAGGTTTGCATATTCTCGCTGCGGCAGTAGAGGGGACCAATTTTCCACCAATTTTCAGCTGCGATGACGGGCGGCTGACTATTTCGTTGATCTGTCGTAGTATTTTAAAATATACGAAATATGAAGTCACCTATTGCTTATGCCAATTTTGGTTCGAGGGCAAGGAATTTCCTTACCATTTTATTCGATTTAAATTCCAATATCCACCACCTATAGGTCTGCCGTGTGTGGCAAAACCGGCAAAAATTTGATTTCAGTTTGCTGGGATAGTCGCAGACAAACAAAATTCGGTTGAAGAGCTGTTGGTAATTAACGACCACTTGTTTTGACTTGAATTCAACTGTTTTTTGTTGGGCTTGTGTTTTTACCATGTCTTTTTTGTGGAGTTTAAGCTCTGCAAAGTTCTTCCCTTTGATTTTATAAATTTCTTTGAGACCTATCTCATAAGCTTGGTCACAATTTATCGACTCATACAAATCCAGAAGATAGTGAGACAAGTCCACCGGATAGTTTGTTAAAGTGATTGTGTAGTTTTAGCCATGTGGTAAATTTCTGTAGGTCACGGAGATCAATTTTTGTTTTTTTTATTTTTCGTAGCTTAGCATGTTGCTCATTGAATTGAATTGAAGTTCCAAGGTAATCTTCAACGGCTTCATGTACTTTGAGGAAGTATAGTGTTCCGAGGACCCATTTTGAAAGAGTGCTGCCTGTGATGCCTTGCCCCTGTGTGAGATCACCAACAGATTTCAGTGGTCGCATGAGATCTTGCTCTATACAAATGTCTGTCCACGCTTCAGACCAATAAGTATTTAATATTGTAAGCCTCCTGGACATCTGAAGAGCCTGCATTATATCCTGAAGTTCTTCTATAATGTATTGACACTCATCACTGTTTTCTATATACCCACTTTGCAAAGCTTATCAAAAGCTTCACCTAGCTCGGATTTCGGCCTTTCTACCGTATGTTTATGTGGTGTAGTTTTTATAAATTCTCTATAAAAATTTCTGTGTTAACTGGCTTCAGGTGCGATAAGGTCTGTAACATTAAGAAGCTTACATTTGACTCTTTCCCCCAATTAGCATCTTGTTCATCACATTTTTAAGTATGTTTTCTCTTATTTCTGAAGTAGATACAAGATGAACAGGTTTTCGGCGATGATAGGGAGATTTAGAGTAAACCATAGCTTGTTTTCCACAGAAAAACAATCATTTTTCAAATCGAAGGTTTCTTTTGAACTTCTCAGAACGAAAGAAGTGGAAACCTCAGTTTCTTTTTTCATTACAGCAGCTCGAATACTGGTTGGACGAGTGTACTTTTGCCTGCATGATTTATGGACCGTAATTTTCGTTTTTCCAGTAATCTTTTCATAAAGTCCATCATTCGATAGTGAACTCGCTTCCTTAATAGATTTCAGTTCCTTCTCGATAAAAACTGTATCGTCTTTCAACTCGTTTTCACAAAAAATGCATACCAAACTAGAATTATTGTCCATATTCAACAAACAAAATTTTCAATTCTTAAAACAGTCGTTAAAACTAACACTTCGACAAAATAAAGAAAATCACTCTTTCCTTCAACATACTCAAGTTTAATATCAAGGTCGGTTACTAGGAAGGACAGTGTTGCTATCAATACAATGTTCCATGCCCGCCATTTTGCCAGTTGCCCGCCGCCTGTCTAGTCGGCCGACCAAAATCGCAGCTGAGGTGTGTTGCTGCCTTCCCCCTCTACTGCAATTTTCTGTAATGTGACATCCAAAAAACCTATACGCAAAAATATAAAGTGTTATAGTTGAAAACTTGTTTTTGTCGCGCGTTTACATTAATTTATAAGAAAACTATTAGGTTTAACGTAAAAATGAAGATGACCATTATTGTAGCTCATGTTATAACAAATATAAAAAAAAATTCAACTTGATCCGATTATTACTTTCGTAGATTTAGGCCTTTCCGCAGTTATTGTCATTTTCATAAAAATGATCCTCTAGTAGTGGTTCATCGATGGGGAAAAATTCAGCTTTACGCAAATTTTTTTTCCAGGTTTCATGTTTTCGGGTCTTCGTTGACTGGGCTAAAAGGAGATATGAAATCAGCCATGAATTATCTAAAACATTTCCCATTCAACCTTTTTTCTATCTCCTATATTCACTGAAATAGCTATGTTGGTGCCTTCATTTTGGCACACACTATATATATATATATATATATATATATATATATATATATATATATATATATAGGGTGATTCACGGTAGATGGCAGATTTGACGTTTCTGGTGAACCATACAACGGATCACTTTGAAAATTGAAAAATGGAGGGCATAGTCGGACATTCTCTTCCCTACTAAATTATTTTTGGTAATGCGGTGTTGCCACTTCTATAAGAAAGTAGTAATATTATTTTCAGAATCTCCAACAATTTCCCAATAACTTCTCATGATATTTCCCTATACCTATCTGATATCTTTGATATGAGAAATAATGTGGTATCGAAATTTGGATTGGAGTTTGGTGATACTTGAGGGCTTCCTACACTTAGGCTTAATCTGCATTACTTCAATACAGGGTGGTAAAAAAATTCAGTTATTTTGTTTGCTTGAAAAAGTGACTGAAAGTTGATTATTTCAAATGGAGTGCACTGTATATTATTGAAAATTCGGAAAGCTGCTAGAATATGCTTTATATCTATGTACATACCTATACCTAACTAGTCAGGTTTTGGACTTATGAGCATTTATTTGTGAAAATGTTCCTTGTACATGGTGTCACCATTCGGTATTTGGTAAACATGCCATGATCACTATTTGACAGTAACGTTATGACAATCTACTTATAATATCGATATTTTTGACATCTCAGAACTTGCAAATAACGAAGTTCTAATGAATTTGTTTATTATTTTTGGACAGTTTGATGAAATTATCGGCAGAACATGTAAAAGTTCAATAAAATGTATCCGAATCTACCGCCAATATACCTTAAGAAATTTATACGAATCCAGAACAATTTTAATACGTATCGATAAACTTTAAAAAAGCACCAAGAGAATTTATAGTGGAAATATTGATATAAAAAATTATAAAAAAGGTAAACAATTATGTGGAATGTTTTACAATATGTTCAAATCGCTGGCCGTTCACTTTCAAGCACTTCAAAATGCGGGCGTTGACTGATTTCGACGTGGCAGATCTGACAATCAAATCATGAAAAACATACTAGTCGACCATGGTCAATTTCATACATTACATAAAGTGAACAAGGAAAATTCTTCAATAATTTTAAAAAATTATCAAACAACTTTCCAAGGAAGCTGGTTATACGTATTCAGCAACGCAAATTCTGCATTCACAATCGAACGGTGAATTATAGAAATTGTCAAGTCACCCCGACTCAAAATCTGCATACAGCTGTTTCGATCTTATTAGATCTCATCAGTGCAGCTTATTTGACTCGAAGTGAATTAACAAATTTCTAATTGTTCCCCAATACAAATCGTGGTCAGTAACAATGGATGAATAACAATCCAGAGCGCCATCCCACCAAAGATATTGGGAAACAACAATTCACCGCTTAGACTGAAAATGCAGAAATTCGTCGCCCGAACACGTACCTCCTGATATGAAGATATCTACTCTACAACAGTGATGTATATGATTCCAAGGCACACTAACATAGTGATTTAAAACCTTTGGATATACTCACGAGAGCGCGCTCCGAATATTCTAGTCGCTTAATACGCAAAATATAACAATCAAATCATGAAAAACATACTAGTCGACCATGGTCAATTTCATACATTACATAAAGTGAACAAGGAAAATTCTTCAATAATTTTAAAAAATTATCAAACAACTTTCCAAGGAAGCTGGTTATACGTATTCAGCAACGCAAAATCTGCATTCACAATCGATTTCATTCGGGTCCAAACCTTCAAATGTTTGGTTAATTCTTTGTAATTGTCTCTCGAACGCACGTAAAAATTGTTAACAAATTCATAAGAACTTCGTTTGAATAGTTTTGTTACATCGTTTTTGTAAGTATTTGCATCTTCTGAGTCAAAAATATCGATATTATTAGAAGATTTCCACAACGTTACAGTCAAATAGTGATCATGGCATGCTTACCAAATTAACTTTCAGTCACTTTTTCAAGCAAACAAAATAACTGAATTTTTTTACCACCATGTATTGAAGTAACGCAGATTAGGCAGGAGTGTAGGAAGCCCCCAAGTATCACCAAACTCCAACCGAAATTTTGATGTCACATTATTTCTCAACTCTAAAAATATCAGCGTTTTAATAGGTCTTGATTTCCGAAGAAAAAAATACTTTTTATTTGGAAAAAGGTAACAGTAGGTATAGGAAAATATCATGAAAAGTAATTGGGAAATTGTTGGAGATTCTGAAAATAATATTATATACAGGGTGTTCTATTTGAAAAATCAAAGTTGCTACTACTTTCTAATAGAAGTGGCAACACTGCATCACCAAAAATATTTTAGTTATGTTGAGAATGTCCGACTTTGCCCTCCATTAAATTTTCAAAGTGATCTGCCGTATGGTTCACCAGGAACGTCTAATGTTTCATCCAACGTGAATCACCCTGTATATATATATATATATATATATATATATATATATATATATATATATATATATATATATATATATATATATATATATATATATATCAAAACTTTTTTCTAAAAAAGTTTTGATAAAGCCACGAATGTCGTAGCGAAACGTCAACTTTTTAATAAAATCGAGTTTTTTGAGATTCAACAAGCCTGTTATTGCTAATAATTATCAAAAGATTAGAAATAGTTCACAGGCAACAACAATTCGAATGAATATATATATATATATATATATATATATATATATATATATATATATATATATATATATATAATCTCTTGATAATTATTAGCAATAACAGGCTGGTTGAATCTTAAAAAACTCGATTTAATTAATAAATTGACGTTTCACTATGACATTCATAGTTATTCAAAACTTTTGAAAAAAATTGAAAATTCACCAAATATAATACTTTGTAATTGTCTCTCGAACGCACGTAAAAATTGTTAACAAATTCATAAGAACTTCGTTTGAATAGTTTTGTTACATCGTTTTTGTAACAATTTTTTATTAATTATTAATTATTTATTAATTTTATTATAAAAATTTCATTAAAAACGGCTACTTCCATATAAACGAACTATACCGATAATTTTTGCTTTACTTGTTTAATATTTTCCCAAAACTAATTTTCTTTTTTAATATTAATTTACTCTTTCTGAGATCTCTCGGATGGAATTAATCGCCTCCGTGGCAAAGTTTGACCAAATCTCCCATACCGGAGAGTTCAAACAATAAACCACAAATAAGTGATTTTCTTCCATAACAGAGGATTTTATTTATTAAACTATTTTCATCTCTAAATTTTCAATCCAATACTTAGCTACGCCGTTCTGATGAGGACCAAAGAGTCCGAAACACGTGTCAACGGCTGCTTCCATATAAACGTTCTATACCGATAATTCTGCTCTACTTTTTTAATATTTTCCCGTGACTAATTTCTTTCTATTAAATAAATAGTACCCTATTATTATTATTTTCGAACATTACAAAGGTAAAGGTTTCTGTAGTTTCCCTTGCCTTCTAATGATAACAATTTTGAATGTTAATATTAGACTGAAAGAATTTTTAACAAGACAGATCAATCTTATCTATAAAATTTTTTCAAGTCAATAAATGTCAAAGAATTTTCAATTTTTTTCAAAAGTTTTGAATAACTATGAATGTCATAGTGAAACGTCAATTTATTAATTAAATCGAGTTTTTTAAGATTCAACCAGCCTGTTATTGCTAATAATTATCAAGAGATTAAAAATAAATCACAGGCAACAACAATTCGAATAAATAATTAAATATTGCTAGCTGAAAATATGGCAATGATCCCAAACTACATTGTTTTATATTGTAAGTACCCTTTTTCATTTAAAAAATTTGAAATTCTAAATAAAAATTTTCATTAAAAACGGCTACTTCCATATAAACGAACTATACCGATAATTTTTACTTTACTTGTTTAATATTTCCCAAAACTAATTTGCTTTTTTAATGTTAATTTACTCTTTCTGAGATCTCTCGGATGGAATTAATCGCCTCCGTGGCAAAGTTTGACCAAATCTCCCATACCGGAGAGTTCAAACAATAAACCACAAATAAGTGATTTTCTTCCATAACAGAGGATTTTATTATAAAAATTTCATTAAAAACGGCTACTTCCATATAAACGAACTATACCGATAATTTTTGCTTTACTTGTTTAATATTTTCCCAAAACTAATTTTCTTTTTTTATATTAATTTACTCTTTCTGAGATCTCTCGGATGGAATTAATCGCCTCCGTGGCAAAGTTTGACCAAATCTCCCATACCGGAGAGTTCAAACAATAAACCACAAATAAGTGATTTTCTTCCATAACAGAGGATTTTATTTATTAAACTATTTTCATCTCTAAATTTTCAATCCAATACTTAGCTACGCCGTTCTGATGAGGACCAAAGAGTCCGAAACACGTGTCAACGGCTGCTTCCATATAAACGTTCTATACCGATAATTCTGCTCTACTTTTTTAATATTTTCCCGTGACTAATTTCTTTATGTTAAATAAATAGTACCCTATTATTATTATTTTCGAACATTACATAGGTAAAGGTTTCTGTAGTTTCCCTTGCCTTCTAATGATAACAATTTTTGAATGTTAATATTAGACTGAAAGAATTTTTAACAAGACAGATCAATCTTATCTATAAAATTTTTTCAAGTCAATAAATGTCAAAGAATTTTCAATTTTTTTCAAAAGTTTTGAATAACTATGAATGTCATAGTGAAACGTCAATTATTAATTAAATCGAGTTTTTTTAAGATTCAACCAGCCTGTTATTGCTAATAATTATCAAGAGATTAAAAATAAATCACAGGCAACAACAATTCGAATAAATATATATATATAATATATATATATATATATATATATATATATATATATATATATATATATATATATATATATATATATATATATATATATATATATATATATATATAGGCCAAAGTCGCACGTCAATGGTATCTTTATGTAGTATATGTATATAAAGCAGAGAGAATCTCTGATAGATAGATATAGATATTCATCACGCTGCCCGAGAGTGTAGCGAGAAGTCTATAGTATAGAAAGACCAAAGTGTAAGACGTACAAGTGCATTATTTCTTAACCAGGACTCATCATTACAAAATAATAATACTTTAACTTACTCATGATATGGAGTCAGGTTCAACTCGAACTCTTTTTCTAACTGGATGCTACTCGCTAGATGACTGATTTGATCATCTATAGATAAGCTAAAACAGAAGGCTCAATTCATCAAGAATATTCTTCTATCATGAATTTGAACATGAAAAATCATTTGATAAATTACATCATCAAATGACCTTCCAAGAGAACTGGCTATATTGATTAGAACACCGATAATTCCACATTTTTTTATAACACAATGGTCAATAACAAAACCAAGTTAAATCACTTCAACTCAAAAATAACAGGCAGCTGTTCCGGTCTAATTAGATGTCATCAATGCTGCATACTAGAGATGGAAAACTCGGTTCAATCTGTTATTGTTCCATACTCATATTCATTTAACTATACTGTGGTTTGAGTAGACTGTAGCGCCATTAGGGACAATCGAAAGAAGCATTGCCCACCTGAATGATTGGGAATGGAAGTGCAAGCCAAACTCAGACGCTCCGATAATACTACCTACTACACACTTAGCTTTAGTTTCATAATTATTTCCAGATATTTCCACTGAATTAATTTAATGCACTTGTACCTGCACAATTACATATTGTCGTTCAAATTTTTCTTAATATTGAACGCATGTAATTCGCAATCATCCGATCTTAGGTACAATGGATCCGTTTTTTAAATCGATTACTTGGTTGAAATCCATAACAATATTATTAGAAGAGCACCTGTTTCATTTCAGTCGTTAAAATCAAAGATGTGTTTTTCCAATAAGACAATGGATCATATTATGAGGAATTATCGTCGACCACACGTTCTACACCCGTGTCATCACACAGCGTGAAAATCCCGCAGCGGCACATTGCAGCGCGGGTGATCCACTTCTGGATGAACAGGTAATGGTATGTACAGAAAATGCATCTATTTGCAAGCAATTTCAAAATAAAAGAAATAATCATAAGTAGTACAGCGAGGCAGATTCTAGCCAACTTAAACTTTGATATGTAGAAATTAGATCAAATAATTCCCTTTTGTTTTCTGTCACCCTTAAAAAATCGTACTAGTTATTTGAAATGGCTGCATTGTACCTAACTGAATTCCGATTGACCTTTCCTCTACATTTTCTCGTTTATTCCTTCAAACTGTTTTGTAGATAAGTATCCCATATTATATCTAATCTTCTCACGAGCTTTAAAATGTTTAGCAAATAAGGTATGACAAAATTTGATAATTATTGGCTAAAATTTGAAGAAACTTTGGGCTGAAACATGTGAACAAGAGCAGCCCCATCTACTTGAACTGCATCAACACTTGTAGGTTTATCTACTCTTGTTGTGTACTTATTAAGGCAATGAACTAAATCAGATTTGGTTCCGTGGTACATATTGCCTAATTGGGCCAGAGAAGGAGGATATGGGTGATTTTCAAATTTAAAAAAATCTTCTGAACCACCGTCATGATTCTGAGATGCTATATATAGCCTACTAAATAAATTAACGTCCTACTGAAGTTCGCCTTGTTTGGAAGGGGCTTTTAGCTTAGTTTTTTCATTTTTAAATGGAATGTTGTTATTTTTTGGTATTTGATCCATGATCGACTTATTTGGATGCTGATTCACTGTTTCATTGAAAAACTGTTGACACTGATGCATACTTTCTGTTAATAAACTCTTTAAACATTCATTACTAACGACTGTTTTGCTATCAAGGGCAAATAATTAATAATCATCGTTATGTATCGGCTTTTCGGCTCAATTTGACCAACCGACTTACGGCGCGGCGTGTTGCCAGTTCTAGCGAATATTTCGTGCGGGAAAGATCGCTTGGCCACAGGAGTACAGCCATCTGTTGTCTTTTAACGGTACCATTATAAGTGCACTAAATTAACGTAGGAATTCTTCCGCGACCGTGGTTTGTGACAAGTTTCAATAATAATTAATACAATCACCCAAATGGCCGGCCGTTTTAAGTGAAAAATATCCGGCATTCGGGAAATTTTCCAAAGTCCCCGTCGGCCCATCCGCCCCCGATATGTAAGTATTGATTATGCTGCATTAAACCAGGGAAAAAATTTGTATAAAAAGAATTATAATCTAAAGTTTTTGTATCTTTTTTGCTTTCAAGCAGATTTGAAAATAAGGATCAATATGTGTCTTTGTCATTACCTTCAACGTGTTTAAGTGCTTTTGGGGACTTAACTTAAAGACATAATCAAAAATAGGGTCTTAGCTGTTATGCATAATTTCGTGCTCTGTCGAATGATATCAAAACGACGTTTCTACCTCTTGTTGTTTTTGAGAAAAACTATAAATACTAAAACAATACACTTTTCAAATTACATTGGAGGGGGTAGAAGGTGGGAGTCAGTTCACTTTTTGAGGTGGGTCTGTTCAAAAATCTACTAATGTTGCCACCCTCTATCTACTCTAAAAAGGAATTTTCTTTTACTCAAAAACCGAAGTATGAAATCCTCAAGTCACTATACTAGATGAAAAAGTTGGACAATCTCAAAAAGAGTGAAACTAGACAGGCTCTGGTCGAAAGAAAATTGAGCAGATTACGTTTCAATGAAAATGAAGAAAATCCTGGAAGTTTCTTTGAAACATTTGAAAGATTAATCAAGGATCTAAAAAACGCAGGAGCAACTGTAGATCGAAAAAGGAAACTGGGATATCTTGGGATGGCTCTGCCTTACAGCTTATATCCTATAACTGAAACATTAGATCTTCTACCCGAAGAGAATAGAAATGTTGACTACATAAGGGAAAATTTGCTTTTGAGAATAGAAGTTTAGAAGGAAGAAAACAAATCAGGAACAGAGCAGAAGGAATTCAATGAGGAACAGCTACAGAAGGAATGAAGATAGAAATTTTGGAAATGGAGGTGATTATCAAGATGGTTACAGAGGAGGCAGACAAAGTTACAGAGGAGGATATCAAGGGAACAGAAGACATTTTTATTCGAGAAACTATAATTCAGAGGACGACGATAACAGTGAAGTCAATGTTAATAATTTCATGGTTCAGATGGGTCAGGGAAAAACTGTAAGTCAAAATCATTCTTGACAATGGATTTTAGATAGTGGCTGTACAAGTCATTCAGTAAATGATGATTCTTATTTCTATGAATCTGTGGATTTAGAAAATAAAGTATTTATTAAAGTAGGAAAAAGTCAAAAGGAAATAGCTACTAAGATAGGAAATATAAAGTGTAATTTTGGTGGAAAAGTTTATTATTCTGATAAAATAGATACAAATTTACTGAGTGCTTCATGTATTATGAAAAATGGGAACACTATTTTATTTAGAAATAAGAATGCAGAAATTTACAAACCTAAAGATGAATGACTAACAACTAACTTTGTTTTCGATGTCATCAGAAGGGGTACATAGCTAGAGATTGTAGACAGAAAGAAGATCTGAATAGAAATAGAACGAGGAACAGCTACAGAAGGAATGGACATAGAAATTTTGGAAATGGAGGTAATCATCAAGGTGGTTACAGAGGAGGCAGACAAAGTTACAGAGGAGGATATCAAGGGAACAGAAGACATTTTTATTCGAGAAACTATAATTCAGAGGACGACGATAACAGTGAAGTCAATGTTAATAATTTCATGGTTCAAATGGGTCAGGGAAAAACTGTGAGTCAAAATCATTATTTATAATGGATTTTAGATAGTGGCTGTACAAGTCATTCAGTAAATGATGATTCTTATTTTTATGAATCTGTAGATTTAGAAAATAAAGTAGGAAATGGTCAAAAGGAAATAGCTACTAAGATTGGAAATATAAAGTGTAATTTTGGTGGAAAAGTTTATTATTCTGATAAAATAGATGAAAATTTACTGAGTGCTTCATGTATTATGAAAAATGGTAACACTATTTTATTTAGAAATAAGAATGCAGAAATTTACACAACTAAAGATGAATTACTAACGACTGCTAAAATGGAGAATGGTTTGTTTGCAATCACTTGTAACGTAGAAAAAGAAATTAACCTCAATTCGCATAGTATATGGTCCAATAAAGAAAGATTGCATAGAATACTCGGTCACGTCAATTTTAAAGATTTGGCTGTAATGTGTGACAAACAAATTTTGAATGGCTTACCAAAACATTTAAATTCTTCTTACATAAATTGTGAAATTTGCCTTAAATGTAAAATGACAAAGAAAGCTTTAAAAAATGGCAGAACTAGAGCTGAGTCAATACTTCAAAGTATTCATATAGATGTTAAAGGACCATTTGATGTTGAAGGTTTTGATGGTTCTAAATACTATGTATTATTTATAGATGACTATAGTCATATTGCTCTAGTGTACTGTATTAAAACTAAATCTCAAGTATTTGATTGTTTTGAGAAATACTGCAAATGTGTCATAAATCAAACCAAAAAGAAAATTTATGAAATTAGGTGTGATAATGGCACCGAATATCTAAATCAGAGATTTTATAACTTGGCCCAACAACTTGGTTTTAGGTTATGTCCATCACCACCTTATGATCATGAGTAAAACGGTACCACAAAGCGCTATAACAGGACTTTGATGGATACAGTGAGGTGTTTAAGAAAGGAGTCAGAGTTAGAAAAGAAATATTGGTCAGAAATTGTGCAGGCTGCAGCTTACATAGGGAACCGATTGATTTCTTCATCATCTCGTATTCCTTTGTCACCGTATGAAATTTTTTTGGGAAAAAGCCACCATTGGCACAAATTTTGTAAATAAGTTAAGTGAGAACATCAAATCGGCCAAGGAAAGTCTCGAACAAGATGAGTATGAGATTTATGCAGGTATTTGTGATGTTGATGTTCCTAAGTCATATGAGAAGGAATGATACGGCCTGCTCAAAGATGTGGCTGCAGGCAATGGAAAAGGAGATTCAAAATTTGGAGGAGGCAGATACTTGGGAGTTAGTGAGTTGTCCAGTAGATAAAAGGGTATCAGATTTGAAATGGGTTTTTCAAGTTTAAGGTAATGGGATGTATGAGGCTAGAATTGTAGTTAGAGGTTTTCAACAGAAGGAAGTGAGAGAAGATGTATATTCACCAGTAGCCCGTAAGAGTACTATAAAAATATTACTTGCTGTAGTTTGCAAAAGGGGGTTTATCTTATATCAATTAGATATTTAAGCAACCTTTCTCAATGGTACTTTGAAATCTAAAGTTTTTGTGCAGCAACCAGATGGTTTTGTGTTAAGTGATGATGTATTTCATCTTAAGAAGGCTTTGTATTGTTTGAGAGAATCTTCAAGATGCTGGTATACTTGATTTGATGAATATATTAAAGAGTTAGGTTTCAAAAAAATCAAGAAGTGATCAGTGCCTATATATCGAATATGATGATATTTTGATTTGTGGTGCTAATAATATGGGGATCAAGAAAGTTAAATTTAAATTGTCTCAAAGTTTTCCTATAAAGGATTTGTGAAAATATCCAAATACTTGGATATTGAAGTGGATTATGATGAAAGGAGAGGGATGACGTATCTTAACCAAACTGGTTATATTGAGATGAGAATTTACTGGGCGCTCTTTTGTATATTGCAAATGGTACAAGGCCTGATATCTTCCTCCTGTAAATCTTCTAAATAGGTTTCAGAGTTGTTATAACGAGCCACATTTCAAGTATGCACTTCGAATTTTGATATATGTTTATCATTCCAGAAATATCAAACTACACTTCGAAGGGAGGATAAATTGTGAGCATATACAGGCATTCGTAGATTCTGATTGGGCTGCGAATCTTACAGATTGTAAATCAACTACAGAATATGTCATTGAAGTTTTCAGTTGTCCTGTAATGTGGAAGACATTGTCTCTAGAGCTTCTACACACGCAGAATACTATGCGCTGGCTGAGTGTGTGGAAGAGGTTTTATGTTTGAAAAATCTTTTTGTGGACATATGCTTTCCTGAAAATTTGTTGTGTCCAATTCCAATTTCTGAAGACAATAATGCAGGTGCTTTAGCATTGGCGAAGTTCGGGAATTTTTAAAAGAATTCAAGACATATTTAAGTATCAATCCAATTCATGTGAATTATACCTCTGAACATTACTTTTTATTTTTATATGTTGTATTAGCGAAATTGAACAAGGTTTCTTTTCTCGAGAGGAAATCGAAACTGAAGTTAGCGGAATTATTTATTGACCATCCGTATAGAATACATACAGGGGAAAATAACAACGTCTATGTTCGAAAAATCTGTGTTACTCGACATAGGAGACCACGTAATATTTTTACCTAAGAGGGTGACTGAGAAATACAACCCTTATATAAAAGAAATAACATCAGGACAATATTCACTGGTATCGAAGGGAACCTTGGAAACAATAAAATCTAATCCAGCTTCAATCTTTGCTCTCATTGAAAACTAGTTCAATATTATGTGTTATTTATCGAATATATATATATATATATATATATATATATATATATATATGAATTTTTGATAATTATTAGCAATAACAGGCTTAATGAATCTCAAAAAACTCGATTTTATTAAAAAGTTGACGTTTCGCCACGACATTCGTAGCTTTATCAAAACTTCTGAAAAAATTCATTAAGCCTCTTATTGCTGATAATTATCAAAAAGTTAGAAATAGTTTACATGCAACAATAATTCAAATAAATAATATATATATATATATATATATATATATATATATATATATATATATATATATATATATATATATATATATTCGATAAATATTACATAATACTGATGTTTTTTCACATGAAATATCAGGAAAAAAAATAAACAGACTCTTCTTATAAAAAAATTCTGTCAGTCTTCTTTGAAAAATCCTATGAAAATATTTATATGAAGGAAATATCGAGTATTTGAGAGACCGTACTAACTAGGGAGGGCAACAATTTATAGAAAAATACAAAAACTCATAAATATAAGGATGAAGTCTTTACAGAGGATATCGTTTGACTCATATGAAACTTAAGAAAAACTAAACAGTCTCTTGTATTTGTTATACAGAAGAAATAAGAGGGTTTTCCTACCCTCCATTGATCACAGTCGTAACAGAGTTCTTTATTTCGGTAAGGGGTAAACTGTTTCATAAATTTTTGTGTGACTACCAGATTACTGAAAATACTTTTTTTTTCATGGAAAAATGAGTCTCCGATTCATAAATGAATAATTTATCTCTTCCATGTACAAGGTCTTCATCCAGAATATTTTTCAAAATCCTAATGTCAGATAGATAGGTACTACGTAATGTTTATCCCTGGATTGGTGGTGGTGACAGATCTAAATCTTAAATCCAAGATGGAGGCTGATATATGATAAAAATCCAAGGAGGCGGATCTATTCTCCTAACTACATGTTTCAGGATGATTTGGATATCATTTGACTTATATGTAATTAAAGAAAAAATGAACAGTCACTTGTATTCGTCATACAAAAACTCTAACTGTTAAAAAATATAACATGTTAAATTATCCTTTGAAAATAAATAGTCATATGAGAGAAATATCGAGTATAGATTTTTCAGAGACCAAACTAGGGTGGGTATAGTAGATAAACTCGGCCGGTTCTACCCCACATTGGGTCATTTTTACATGTAAATCCCCATAAGGAAATCCAAGGTCCAAAGTACCGAAAATGGTTCCCTTTTGGACATGCGAACTGGTTCCGGAGTGGAAATGACTCCTTGTATAAAACCCAAGTCTTAAGCTGAAGAGCAAAAGGTCAATGACCAGAAGAGGTAGTAGAAAAATCTTCGTATGAAAACAGTGACGTGTATGAGAAAGAAGAAGAAGAAAAATGGGTGTAATTAGTACCGTAAATGCTTTCTGAAAGGAGCGTATGTATCAGAATATCAGGAGCACGAAGAAGTATCGGTCGTGAATTTTTGCTTCCAT
Source organism: Cynegetis impunctata (assembly GCA_030704885.1). NCBI lineage: Eukaryota > Metazoa > Arthropoda > Insecta > Coleoptera > Coccinellidae > Cynegetis > Cynegetis impunctata. The sequence goes on along the minus strand of JARQZK010003026.1, from coordinate 139,946 downwards.
AGATGCAAGATGATGTAATGTGGGTTGCATAAAAGAAAAATCTCGTTATATAAGTGAGAAAACCACATTGTTTCCACGATCAAGTTTCCACACACCCTCCACGCTTACCTGCAATCTCCGAAAATTATCGAAGAAACCCCTTTCCATGATTGTTATAAATGAAAGCGTCTAAAATATTACCTAGTTTAGTCCTTGGAAGATCGTAGAATATAACATCTACCGGAGTTTTTAATGTGTGCGAGCTGTACGGGAGCAAAATGAAACCGACTAACGAAAGGACTATGGTAACAGAATATATAGGTAATCAAATTATGGATATTGGAAATATTATTCACACGGAAGGAGAACAGTTGCTGTTGGACTTTTACCGAGACCTTCTGCGACAATATTATGCTAGTATGCGGTTCGGAAGACTGCAACAGCGGAGTACGAAATATGTGGATCGTTTAACAGCTATATCCGTGGCGATCTTGTTTCTGCACGACATGGAGTTGAAGCTAAAATGCCATTTTTGTTAAACAACGACAATCGCATGGCCAAAGGAGTACGAGAAGTTATTGGAGAAAGTGTGCAAAGGATTGCTGATAAATACGATAAACATATATACCATACAAAGTGGAACTAGCAGACGTGGATTTGGAGACTCTGTTGAAAGAATTGCCCGAACTATTAGCACAACTGCAGAGAAAAGACTACTATCTTCTGGGCCTGGATATTACCCAAGACCTCGCCGGGGTGTTCCACAAAGAAGAAATGATTAGTTATTTAACTAAAAATTTTGATTTTCGAAAACAGGAAGAGTATCGAAAGAACTGCAACGTAGACAACACGGTTGGAATAGATTGTTTAACATGGCTAACGTCTGACGCCAGAGTTTTATAATAAATTTGTATGCCAGGTAGCAAGTCCAGATGTTTATAAGAGCATTGAGAGCCACATTATAAATTTTCTTAGCTGTCCAGACGAGAGATTTTCCAACACTTTAGCTAAACAGCATGGATTGGAAGCCACAATATATAATTATTCTATTGGTGATTGCCAAGCACGAGGTTACGATCCCTTAGAAGATTGCCTAACTAACTGGACAAAAGTAAACTATATTTCCAAAACGCACCGATATACCGATTGCTACGATGTGTACGAAGTTGTCGGAGAATCTGCAGAATAGCTGTTGTCTCGTATTTAATAATATGTTGCAGCACGTTTACTGGGGTAATAATAAAACAGAGAAATAAACAGGTCTACAGGTAAATTTACCAAAAGAAGCCAGCAGGAGGAAAAAAGTTATAAATTATTGTCTCTCCGCGTTTGGTTTTAACTTCCTACCAATTACATACGCGTGAAAGAAGATACAGAGAACATCGCAAACGTTCGGATTTCCCAAAAATGTTACATTAAGGCTGGAGCTCTACTACACCATTTACTACTGGAGGGTATAAACATGGGTCTAGTCTCTACACCTAATTTGCTTCCAAACGTTTTAAGGAGAACCAATAAAACTAACAGACTATACCCATACGTTATTAAAGAGATAGATCCGTTGGCGCAAGCTTACACTACATCCACTAGGAAACGGAAACTAGAATTGGAGGAAGTAGCAGCTAAAAGAAAAAAGATGGAGTTTTTGGAGAATTCAACTACAACGAAGGAAGAATATAAACACCTCCCGGTGTATAAAAAGGATTACAAAAAAAAAGATGAACCATACAAAGTGGAACTAGCAGACGAGAATTTGGAGACCCTGTTAAAAGAATTGCCCGAGCTATTAACACTACTGCAAAGAGAAGACTATTATTTTCTGGACCTGGATATTACCCAAGACTTTTGTAGGGTGTTCCAGAAAAAGAAATGACAAACTACTTAACAAGTAAATTTGATTTATTTTCGTTAACATGGGATGTATCGGGATAATTGTAACGTAATTGTGAATAATAATAATACAGTCCGAATTGATTGCCTTACGTGGTTAACTTCTAACGCCAGAATTAAAATTTATAACAAATTTATTTGTTATATGTCCTGGTGTTAACAAGTCCATTGGTAACCATATAATTGATTTTTTAAACTGTCCAGATAAGAGATTAAAAGACACATTTTCCAACACTTTGGCCAAAGAACATGGAATTACAAGATTAGAAACAACCATATATAATTATTCCATAGCCGATAACAAGACAGGAGAATACAACTGCTTAGAAGACTCTCTAACCTTACTGGAGGATAGCAAACTTTATTTCCAAAATGCACTATTATACTTCATCTCATTTGCTAAAATGTGGACAAAGTTGTCAAAAAGTCTACAATACAGTTGCTGTCTTGTATTTAACAATATACTGCAATATGTATACTGGGAGGGAACAGTAATACAAGGAAATTAACCGGTCTACAGATAAGTTTACCAATGCAACCCAACACAAGAAAATAAGTCGTAAATTATTATCTTTCTGCATTTAGTTTTAACTTCTTACCTATTAATTATATAATGGAGGAAGTGTACTTGTCAAAAGAGAAATTTGTGGTTCGTTTAACAGTTACCTGCGAGGGAAAATTGGCGACCTTGTTTCTGCGAGACACGGAGTTAAAGCCAAGCTACCCTTCTTCTTGCACAGCGACGATCGGATGGCCAAAGGTGTTAGAGAAGTTCTTGGAGAAAGTATGCAAAGGATTACAAAAAAAATTCTAAACCATACAAAGTGGAACAAGCAGATGTAAATGTGGAGAGTCGAATTGCTCGAACTATTGAAACAATTACAAAAAAAGAATATAATTTTTTTGACCTCGATATAACTCAAAACTTCTGTGGGGTGTTCCAGAAAGATGAAATGACAAAGTACTTAACAAGTAACCTTAACTTTCGTAAACATGAGATGTATCGAGAGAATTGTATCGTAATTGTAAATAATAATAATACAGTCGGAATTGATTACCTTACCTGGTTAACCTCTAACGCCAGAGTTGAAATTTATAACAAATGCATTTGTAACAGATCCTGGTGTTAACAAGTCCATTGGTAACCATATAATTGATTTTTCAAACTGTCCAGATAAGACATTGAAAGACACATTTTCCAACACTCTGGCTAAAGAACATGGAATTACAAGATTAGAAACAACCATATATAATTATTCCATAGCCGATAACAAGACAGGGAAATACAATTGCTTAGAAGACTCTCTAACCTTACTAGAGGATAGCAAACTTTATTTCCAAAATGCATCATTATACTCCATCTCATTTGCTAAAATGTAGACAAAGTTATCAAAAAGTCTACAAAACAGTTGCTGTCTTGTATTTAACAACATACTGCAATATGTATACTGGCGGGAACAGTAATACAAGGAAATTAACCGGTCTACAGATAAGTTTACCAATGGAACCCAACACAAGAAAATAAGTCATAAATTATTGTCTTTCTGCATTTAGTTTTAACTTCTTACCTATTAATTATATAGAGATCGTAGAAGATACGAGTAATAAGGAGTAAAATATTCGAATTTCCCAAAAATACTATATAAGGCTGGAGATACATTCTTTACCCGATCTTCTACACTTTTAAGCACTATCCCAGAAGATATCGAAATCCAGGAGCTTGGACTGGTATCAACATATAATATTATACCGAAAGTTCTTAGAAAGAGGGTAGACTAAAATAGTAAGCTAATGTCTTTTGCGCTAAAAGAAATAACATCAATTTCCCATATATCAGTATTATCTATAAGGAAACGAAAATTATAAATGGAGGAAACAGAATTAAAGAAAAGGAAGATAGAGTATTTAGAAAATACATCTACGGTTAAAAAGGAATATAAACATTCTTTGGAGAAAGAACAGAAGATAGCAGAGTTAAAAGGGAGACTAGAAGATTATTTCTACACAAGGTGGAAAACTTAAGAAACTCTGGAAAGTACAACGTATCCGCGTTTACCGTCAACAATAAAAATGAAGATACCTATGTAGGAGTTTTGGTAGATAAGGATGGGCAAAGAGACGTCTACTATTTAGCTACCCCCAAAATACGTTTTTTACGCGTTACAATAATAGAGAAGCTCTTATTGCAGATGGTTATGTCACATTACCTTATAAGTTATATGACACCGGTTATGGACCAACTTGACCCTATTTGACCTTTATACTCGGACTCGCTGTCTGACTTTACCTAATTAGATCAACAGGTTGAGTATCGATCAAGGTCGTTCGCGCGTTGGTTTTACAACGTGTTGGATCTATAACGTGTTGGTTCTACAACGTTTTGGTTCTACAACGTGTTGGTTCTACAACGTGTTGGTTTTACAACGTGTTGGTTCTACCACGTGAGGGTTGGGTTCTACAACGTGAAGGTTGTGTTCTACATCAGGTCCGTTAATGAACCCGTTGGACCCGCTATAAATTGAAAACTCCGTCGCTCTGTATATCGGCCATTTTCCAAGATGGCGGATCACGGTATTATCATAATTAGAAATCTGACCGATAAGGAGCGTTTCAAGGTGGCTTAACACGGTATTATTTTAATTCGGAACCTGACCAACAGAGGGCGTTCTGACAGATCACAGTATCTTGTAATTCAGAACCTGACCAACAGAGGGCGTTCACAACGGGTTAACGGATCCAACGAGTCAACGGGTTCATCGGGTCGAACGGGTCAACGGGTTCAACGACCCGATCGAGACTCAACCTGTTGATCTAATTAGGTAAAGCCAGACAGCGAGCCCGAGTCGAAAGGTCAAATGGGGTCAAGTTGGTCCATAACCGGTGTCATATAACTTATAAGGTAATGTGACATAACCGTACGCAATAGGAGCTTCTCTATTATTTTCAACACGTAAAAAACGTATTTTGGGGGTAGCGCTTTTAATAGTAGACGTCTCTTTGCCCATCCTTATCTACCAAAACTCCTACATAGGTATCTTTATTTTTATTGTTAACGGTAAACGTGGATACGTTGTACTTTCCAGAGTTTCCTAAGTTTTTCCACCTGGTGTAGAAATAATCTTCTAGTCTCCCTTTTAATTCTGCTATCTTCTGTTCTTTCTCCAAAGAATGTTTATATTCCTTTTTAACCGTAGATGTATTTTCTAAATACTCTATCTTCCTTTTCTTTAATTCTGTTTCCTCCATTTATAATTTTCGTTACTTTATAGATAATACTGATATATGGGAAATTGATGTTATTTCTTTTAGCGCAAAAGACATTAGCTTACTATTTTTGTTTACCCTCTTTCTTAGAACTTTCGGTATAATATTATATGTTGATACCAGTCCGAGCTCCTGGATGTCGATATCTTCTGGGATAGTGCTAAACAGTGTGGAAGACCGGGTAAAGAATGTATCTCCAGCCTTATATAGTATTTTTGAGAAATTCGAACATTTTACTCCTTATTACTCGTATCTTCTACGATCTCTATATAATTAATAGATAAGAAGTTAAAACTAAATGCAGAAAGACAATAATTTATGACTTATTTTCTTGTGTTGGGTTCCATTGGTGAACTTATCTGTAGACCGGTTAATTTCCTTGTATTACTATTCCCTTCCAGTATACATATTGCAGTATATTGTTAAATACAAGACAGCAACTGTTTTTTTAGACTTTTTGTCAAATTTGTCCACATTTTAGCAAATGAGATGAAGTATAATAGTGCATTAATGGAAATAAAGTTTGCTATCCTCCAGTAAGGTTAGATAGTCTTCTAAGCAGTTTTATTCTCCTGTCTCGTTATCGGCTATGAAATAATAATAATTGTTTGTTTCTAATCTTGTAATTCCATGTTCTTTGGCCAAAGTGTTGGAAAATGTGTCTTTCAATCTCTTATCTGGACAGTTTAAAAAATCGATTATATGGTTACCAATGGACTAAATTTGTTATAAATTTTAATTCTGGCGTTAGAAGTTAACCACGTAAGGCAATCAATTCGGACTGTATTATTATTATTCACAATTACGTTACAATTCTCCCGATACATCATATGTTCACGAAAATCAAAGTTACTTGTTAAGTAGTTTGTCATTTCTTCTTTCTGGAACACCCTACAGAGAAGTCTTGGGTAATATCCAGGTCCAGAAGATAATAGTCTTCTCTCTGCAGTTGTGTTAATAGCTCGGGCAATTCTTTTAACAGGGTCTCCAAATTCACGTCTGCTAGTTCCACTTTGTATGGTTTATCTTTTTTTTTGTAATCCTTTTTATACTTTCTCCAAGAACTTCTCTAACACCTTTGGCCATCCGATTGTCGCTGTGCAAGAAGAAGGGTAGCTTCTAATTTCTCTCTTAATTCTGCTATCTTCTCTTCTTTTCAAGGGAGAGGTTTATATTCTTCCTTTTTTGTAGTTGTATTCTCCATAAACTCCATCTTTCTTCTTTTAGCCGCTACTTCCTCCAATTATAGTTTCCGTTTCCTAGTGGATGTAATGTAAGCTTGCACCAACGGATCTATCTCTTTAATAACGTATGGATATAGTCTGTTAGTTTTATTGGTTCTCCTTAAAACGTTTGGAAGCAAATTAGGAGTAGAGACTAGACCCATCTTTATATCCTCCGGTAGTAAATGGTGTAGTAGAGCTATAAAAAAATTTATCTCCAGCCTTAATGTAACATTTTTGGGAAATCCGAACGTTTGCGATGTTCTCTGTATCCTCTTTCACTCGTATGTAATTGGTAGGAATTTAAAACGAATTTAAAACTAAACGCGGAGAGACAATAAGTTATAACTTTTTTCCTCCTGCTGGCTTCTTTTGGTAAATTCACCTGTAGATCTGTTAATTTCCCTGTTTTACTATTACCGCAGTGAACGTGCAGCAACATATTATTAAATACGAGACAACAGCTATTCTGCAGATTCTCCGATAACTTCGTCCACATCGTAGCAATCGGTATACCGGTGCGTTTTGGAAATATAGTTTACTTTTGTCCAGTATAGTTAGGCAATCTTCTAAGGGATCGTTACCTCGTGCTTGGCAATCACCAATAGAATAATTATATATTGTGGCTTCCAATCCATGCTGTTTAGCTAAAGTGTTGGAAAATATCTTGTCTGGACAGTTGAGAAAATCTATAATGTGGTTCCCAATGCTCTTATTAACATCTGGACTTGTTACCTGGCATACAAATTTATTATAAAACTCTGGCGTTAGACGTTAGCCATGTTAAACAATCTATTCCAACCATGTTGTCTACGTTGCAGTTCTTTCGATAATCTCCCTGTTTCCGAAGATCAAAGGTTTTAGTTAAATAACTAATCATTTCTTCTTTGAGGAACACCCCGGCGAGGTCTTGGGTAAAATCCAGGCCCAGAAGATAGTAGTCTTTTCTCTGCAGTTGTGCTAATAGTTCGGGCAATTCTTTCAACAGAGTCTCCAAATCCACGTCTGATAGTTCGACTTTGTATGGTATATTGGTTTATCGTATTTATCAGCAATCCTTTGCACACTTTCTCCAATAACTTCTCGTATCCCTTTGGCCATGCGATTGTCGTTGTTTAACAAAAATGGCATTTTAGCTTCAACTCCATGTCGTGCAGAAACAAGATCGCCACGGATATAGCTGTTAAACGATCCACATATTTGGTACTTCGCTGTTGCAGTCTTCCGAACATCATACTAGCATAATATTGTCGCAGAAGGTCTCGGTAAAAGTCCAACAGCAACTGTTCTCCTTCCGTGTAAATAATATTTCCAATATCCATAATTTGACTACCTATATATTCTGTAACCATAGTCCTTTCGTTAGTCGATTTTATCTTTCTCCCGTACAGCTCGCACACATTAAAAACTCCGGTAGATGTTATGTTCTACGATCTTCTATGGACTAAACTAGGTAATATTTTAGACGCTTTCATTTATAACAATCATGGAAAGGGGTTTCTTCGAAAAATTTCGTAGATTGCAGGTAAGCATGGAGGGTGTGTGGAAACTTGATCGTGAAAAGCAATGTGGTTTTCTTACCTATATAATGAGATTTTTCTTTCATGAAACCCACATTACATCATCTTGCATCTATGGAAGCAGAAATTCACCTCTTCGTGCTCCTGATATCCTGATACATACGCTCCTTCCAGAAAGTATTTACGGCACTAATTACACCCATTTTTCTTCTTCTTCTTTTTCATACACGTCACTTTTTTCATACGAAGATTTTTCTACTACCTCTTCTGGTCATTGACTTTTCAGCTCTTCAGCTTAAAACTTGGGTTTTATACAAGGAGTCATTTCCAATCCGGACCCAGTGCGCATGTCCAAAATGGAACCATTTTCGGTACTTTGGACCTTGGATTTCCTTATGGGGATTTACATGTAAAAATGACCCAAAGTGGGGTAGAACCGGCCTAGCTTATCTACTGGGTATTATCTAGAAGAAAAATACTATTGAAAACTCATAAATATATCTTTATACAAAAAATATTCAGAAAAAATAACAGGGTGATAGATCCTATGAAAATAAATATTTATATGAGTGAAATAGATTTTTCAGTCACAACTAGGGTCGGTATCAATTAACTGAAAAAATACGACTCAAAACTCATAAATATAACGATGTGGTCTTTACAGAGATAATCGTCTGACTTATATGAAATTTGAGCAAAAATTAACAGTCTCTTGTTATACAAAAATTCTAACTGCCAGTCTTCTTCGAAATATCCTATGAAAATAAATATTTCACACGAATTCTGAACATTTTCATTCGAATTAAATATATTCGTGGTACAATATGATATCATCGAACTCTGGCTTATCAGAGTACTTCCTGTTTCACGTTTTCGAAGATGAATAGGTATTGAAATTATTATAACATTGAATTACTTCAATATTCGAAAGACGTATGAATATAGTTATATTTAGGGGATTAATGATTGTTCGATTCAAAAAATGTTTCACTCATAATAATTACAACAATCACTCCAATTTCCTGGTATATTTATCCTACGTACCTACCCTACAATATTGTTATTCTTGATTCATAAATGAATAATTAATTTATCAAATGTACACGAGTGTCCACCGAATGAAAATTTCGAAAGTTGAACAGATAGGTATTACGTATTCTTTTATGAATAATTTGACACCTACATAAGAGTTTTTCATGATTCATAAATGATTAATTTATTTATTTAATGTACAGGGGTGCCTACCAAATAAAATTTCAAATGTGTGATTATATAGTTATTACGTATTCTTCAACGAATAATTTACATTGTTAATGTACAGAGTGTGCATCCAGAATATTTTTGAAAATTCAAATGTCAGATAGATAGATAGATATTACGCAATGTTTATCGAATAAACGTTGTTGGGTATAGAAACATCAGATTTTATTTCTCACTGAATTCAAATTATTTTGAAGCTTTCATTACCGTCCGTTTGTCACTTGTCAATCGTGATGAACAAACATCATAAAGGGATACAAAAACTCACAATTTCAGTTAAATATTTCTTCAATTTTTCATTCTTATTCCATACCTAGTTACATCTTAAACAACTGAATTGACTGGTAGGAAATCCACCGATGTGAATAAAATATGGTAAATGTGTTTGTATTTTGAAAGAGTTACATAAAGAAAATTGTAGCTTGTGATAAATCAATAAAAGATCATAAGACTTCAGTTTCTTAACCAAGTAATCTGCAGAAAAATTCACTAACTTTGTGTAGGTACCACTCTTGATAATCGATTCAGTTAGCGCATATAATCAAACCCTCAAATATGTCTTCAACTCTAAGAATAACTTCAGTATCCCAAAAATAGTTTCAATTTCTTCCATTTATATCATTTAACAAATATTCTAATATTTGTTTCAATCTTTCAATATTTTCTTTGTGCTCCACAACTACATCCTCAACATAAAAGATATATAAATTTGAATGATATATTATAATATCCCATTTATCATGATTTGTCATACTGTACCAATAGTAAATAATAAAGTATTAACTTTTAAATAAAAAAACACTTGGCTTATGTTTCACAATATAAAAAAATATATATATTTAGATACTGTATTTAGCAGTAACGAAAAGTCGACATGTTTCGAGTTATGAACTCATTATCAAGAGTTCATAACTCGAAACATGTCGACTTCCGTAACTGCTAAAAACAGTATCTAAATATATATATTTTGAAACATAAGCCAAGTGTTTTTTTTATTTTAAAGTTTATAATTTATTCTTTATGATGTTTCACCAAGTGATGTGCGAGAATTCAATCTCAATAGTAAATATCTTCACTCAGGTATATAACTTCGACAAAGTTCATCCAAGATGGTGGATGACAAGTAGATAAAGAATGGGTGTGCACAATACACAATGACCTTGAAAAGCGGAGTGGGGGTACCTCGATTTCTATTGGTCAGTGAAATAATGTGGGGTGGGGGTATTCTATATTGTTGGTGCATGATACATAATGACCTTGGGCTAGAATATATTTGGAGTGGGGGTAATCTGATTTACTCAGGACTGTACTCAACCTTCATTTCTATTGATCGGTAAAATAACTGTACAATACATAATAACCTTGGGCTAGAATATATTTGGAGTGGGGGTAAGCTGATTTACTCAGGACTGTACTTAACCTTCATTTCTAATGATCGGTAAAATAACTGTACAATACATAATAACCTTGAGCAAGAATATATCTCGAGTGGGAGTATTCTGATTTATTTGAATATATCAGAATCATACTCAACCATAATTTCGATTGGACCTTGACTATTAAACACCCTTTCCACTCATACCCAGTATATATTCCACATTACGCGAACGTAATATCATTTCATATAATTTAGTTTTCGTACATGTGATTGAATTTCAGATAATTTTTGCTATGAAGTATACTGCCAGGGAACTGAATATTTCGATCTCAAACAGGTCCATCGAACAAGGCCAGATGTTTCAACATTCCATGAGCCAGACTGGATACAGTGTCGGACTCATATTTCGGTTCGAGAGAGTGAATTGATTCATTTTTTTAATTCTGATGTACACAGGAGTGTTCTTAACCTTAATTTCTATTGATCGGTAAAATAACTGTACAATACATAAAAACCTTGAGCTAGAATATATCTGGAGAGGGAGTATTCTGATTTATTTGAATATATCAGAATCATACTCAACCATAATTTCGATTGGACCTTGACTATCAAACACCCTTTCCACTCATACCACGTATATATTCCACATTACGCGAACGTAATATCATTTCATATAATTTAGTTTTCGTACATATATATGTGATTGAATTTCAGATAATTTTTGCTATAAAGTATACTGCCAGGGAACTGAATATTTCGATCTCAAACAGGTCCATCGAACTTGGCTTAGCAGGCCAGATGCTTCAACATTCCATGAGCTAGACTGGATACAGTGTCGGACTCATATTTCGGTTCGAGATTTAGTTAGAGTGAATTAATTTATTTTAAAAAATCTGATGTACTAAGGAGTGTTCTTAACTTTAATTTCTATTGATCGGTAAAATAATGTTACCGTACAATGCATAATAACCTTGTGCTAGAATATATTTGAAGAGGTGGTAATCTGATATACTTTGAATATATCAGAATCATACTTTCGATTGGTTAATAGCAACCTTGGCTATCAAGCATTGAATTTTATCCCTTTATACTCATACTCAGTATGTATACAACATTAAGTGAACATAATATCATACCATATTTCGAGCTGAATTTAGTTTTCATATACAAGAATGGATAATTGTTAATATTTTTTACGTATTATATATCAACATTATGTAATTAAATTTCAAATTATTTTTACCACCATATATTCATGGTGTGCCACTGTGCGCTGAATTTCCGTTCAACTCAGATTCCGATTCGAGATTTAGTGAGAGTGGTTTAATTTAATTTTTAAATATTGGATCTATTAATAAACGTAAAATCATTAGTATTCAAATTCCATGTAAGCTGAGTGTATCCCAAAAAATGATAACATACCTATAATGACAATAATAAAATGAAAAGTATCATAAAATCACGGCATTAAGTGAACAAAGGTGGTTCTTTCTCAAATAAGTTGATTGATAAATTACCATACTTCGATTTACAGTGATTATGAGAATTGAGTGATTTCGCTCGAATTATAAAACTTATTAGAATAAAAGAGCATACTCTAGACATATCCAGATATATAGCAGACCTCATGCCACAGGATCACTGCACCGGAATTTGAGGAGGGGATATTCTAGACTCTGAACACTATCGAGTAATTATCTTTCAAACTCATACATATACAAGTCTCGCAATCAATAAAATAATAAAAAAGGGTACTCATTAATTTTATTTATTTAATACCACATAAGAAAATACATATTAATTTTTTTTTCAATCTTGTTCGATGTGGTGGTTGTGGCGATGTTGGCTGATGTTACGGGTGTAGGAGGTGCTAAAGAGAGAAAAAAAACATAGTTTATGAATAAATTGATAATCATTTTTTAGCATACTAACACTGACTGATAGATATGCATTCTTCTTCAATTTTGTTCGAATTGGTGGTGGTTGTGGTGGTGGTTTGGGGCTTTAGGGGGAGGTGCTGCTTCTATTGCATCAGAAGTTAATAGATTAAAAACAAATAAAAACATGTTAGAGACTATAAGACATAATAAAGAAATGGAACTCAATAGTAAGAGGGGAGGTTTAGTATAAAGAAAGAAACTCAAGGGAAAGGGTTTATACATAGGTTCATATCAATGGTATCAAAAAATTACCAATAAAGTTACCAAGACATGCACTCACGAATGTAGAACTTGAAAATTTAGTGAATAAATTGAAGATTCCAAATTTTAGACGAATATTCAAGAGAAAAGTATGTATACAATCAAGTATTCAAACACCCCCACCTACTCATGTTTTCAAGGTGAGGATTCAATACTTTGGTTGGACAAATAAATATATTCCTAAACCCCCAACTGATCAAGTTTTCAAGGACAAACCACAGTACTTGAAAACAGGGCCTAAATCAATAAAATAGTTACAAAGTGATAGTTGAAAGTTGTGAAACATGTGTGTTGAAGCAGTAAGTGTATTCGGACCATATATGTTGTGTTCAAAAATATTTTTTCTCAACAAATCGAAAACAAAGTATGCAGCTGTTGGACTATGACAGTCTATGAAAGAAGTTATAAGAATCAGCGGTCCATCTTTAAGGGGGCATCACATTGATTTTACTGTGGAAGAGTTTCGTGAATTAGTCAACTGTGAAGAGTTTATACAGAGGAATTTAGAGAAAACTTCATCGACAGAATTCATGAAATTGAATAACTGTATGTTATTCTTCATTAATATCAATAACAAGCATGTTCTCGGATTGAAAAATGAGAACTGTCAAGTGTATATCGGTCGAGGCACTTTGTGTGAATTATTTTCACTACAAAATTTAATAAATGACTATACTGAGTTTCTAGAATATCATGGATTCCCAGAGTTCTACCGAATGGTTACCCGATCAGTGTCAAAAATGAGTGGGGATGTCTTAGTGAATATAAATAACGTATTAGATAAGTCATATAAATATTTATTCAATTCACTGATTTTTAAAGAATTGATGAAATTTGATCCGTATACTGTAATGAATGACGTGAATTAGATAATATGATATGAAGAAAGTTACTTTCAGTGATAAAGATACTATTCACCATATGTACCTATGTTCGGACTTCTGCATACCTATCACGAATCTCGTAAATATTATTGGTAGATGTTTGTTATTGCCAGAATGAGATTCAATAATAGAATTAAAAATTTCGAGTAAATTTTAGCTCCTATTTTAGATATGAAACATAGAAAAAATATTTTTAGTAGTAGATTTTCTCAACTATAACCTTACTTCGTATAAACTCAAAACAAGATTGTAAAATATTTATTTCTCAATATCTTCACATAATATAGAATATTTCAGAATGAATTTATTGTAAATCATTTTTATTGATCCAGAAATTATGCTCCTTCCCCATTCCTAAAAACTTCACAAACAGTTGAACTTTTTTTCTCAGAACTTTTTCTACCAAGTAAATACCAGGATGTTTCACTTTCTGCAGTTTAAATTCGTAGAAACCACTCATAATATCTTCATTTGAAGAATCACGTAATAAGTAAGTCCTTGGATATGTTGATTGTATCTTTCAAATTGTGAAAATTTCATTAGATCAATTGGGTGTACCTGTACACCCTTGCAAATACTTGTCTGGTTTTACTTACTCGTACATAATCCACAATTTTATATTTAACCTTTTTCACCTTGAGATGTGAATAAGCCGAATTCGGAATTTTTTTTTCATTCAATACGAGGTATTGATGCCTACCATTCACAGAACCTTAAATAGCAACTGGGACAATCATATATTGAATATACACAGTAGTATATCTGCAACTTGATGTTATGAAAAAGAATAATTTTGAATTATTCAAAATCATGATAATGTTTTCAGTTATTCTAAGGTGGCAATATAATATCATAAACCATTATTTTGTGAGATAATATTGAATAGAGAGTGAATGGCAACCTATAACACAAATGAAAACCACCAATTCCATTAGATTTCGGATATGCAAATTCTTCATATCTGTCAAAAGTCTTCGACATCAATCTACCTGGGAAGTTTATAAATTTATAAAACTTTACCAAGTAGTCCATCGAAGTGACCTCTCCAAAAACAGGTAAATTGGCTCACACATAACCATCATTATATCAAGTGGGAAACAGGATTCATTCAGTCATGGAAATTGAGACTAATATTAACTGAGACTGACCGATGATGTTTTCACGATATAGGTGTGTAAAAAAAAGAAAGGAAGCAGAAATAATTAAAAAGTATATAACATCTGAAAAAAATTCTGAAGTTACCGGAAAATTCAGCATTTACCATGAGAGAAACAGTTGCTATTCCTCTTTGAAAAATGTGAAGTTTATCCAAAAAAAAAACGTTTCCACATTTAATTAATAATAACAGTATGGAATGAATTGAAATAGAAAGCATTGATCCGTTATGTTAATTTGTAATATTTCTAATGAATAATATACATTGTCTCAAACAAAAACTAGTTATTTGATTTCTTTTTCAATTGTCTGAATAATACTACCAGAACTATATACATATTGCTGCAAGTCTGCAAGTATAAATCATATAAGGCTTCAATAAAGGAATTCGTATGAATCGAGTATCCAAACATGAACCTGTTAACCTTGAAGAATACCCAGTGTATTGAGATCATTTGCCCCTTCTTACATATTCACATTATACGACTTGAACTCTGGTCGTTCGTTGTGTTTCCCAGTTATTATAAGTAGCGAAAAATTTTTGAAATGACTGTAAAATATTTCAGTGAATTTTTTTCAAATGAAAATTCAGAGCTTGAGTTTAGCATTGGTGAATCGGTGGGTGAACCATTACTAAGTGTTGTGCACAAACAAATATCAAGTTCTCGAGTAAGTTAAGAATCGCTCTTTTAGACATAAAACCTCATTAAACAATCGAAATTTTATCAAATGTCTTAGGTCAAACCTGCAAAACTTAATTCATCCTTTAATACTAGAGAAATTGTGTTATTTTTCCATTGATGATAATATTAATGATACTTCTTCGAAATCTCACCATAAAATTCAAAATAATATTCCTTTTTATTCAAAAAAATGTTTCGTAAACAATAAGAAAGATTTTAATTATTCGTATCATTTGCTAGATGAGAATCATTCATTCAATAAAGATTTTCATATTTTACATAGGAAGAATAGAGGATTGAAATTAAACTTTTGTGAAGCCCTAGAAATTTACAGGTGTAAGAATTCTGAACTGTTACTGAACGAACAACTTGACTTAAATCATTCTCCACTTTGAGCAAGTTTTCTGGAAGGATTACCTGCCCTCCACCCTAATTTAATTTTTTGTTGTAATCGTTTTTCCCTAGATACTAAAAATTTTATCTAAAACTAAGATATCAAGATTTCAGTATTTCATTCTATCCGAAGAAGCCACTGTTTGGTGCCCGTCATAGAGTCAAATATAATAATTATTGTTAAAATCAAACATGTGTTTCTCGAATAATATTGTTATGGGTTTTAACTAAGTAACGACCACATCAATTCAAAAACTAAAATTATATATCTATTTCATATGGACTGAGCAATGAAGATCCAGTATATATTCACGGAAACTTTCACAAAATAAATTATTGAATATATTATATTTAGGATGATGCTCACAAACTCAAATGTTGCAAAAATTGAGATCTCACCCATGAACTATTGCGAATTTAACTGAAATCTCTGTTTTCATCTTAGAAGTGCTGTTTTCATCTTATATGTACTCGCGGTCATTCTGTGAAATTTTCTACCAAGGGCTTATTATTCGAAAATAAAGAAAGATCTAAATAATTATTTATATATTTTTCATTATATGATATTAGAGGACAATCTGAAAGATCATCTGTGAATCCTTCTGATAAATCAGTCACACAAGTAACCAACTGTTCTTGAGTCTTGAAATTATTGATTACTGGCTGAGGATCAACAAATGAAACTTCAGAACTAATTACTGCTTGTTTAAAAACATAGAAGAATCTAAGTCGGTTAAATACATATCGATTAATTTTTCATAGGCTGACCACTAAAAGATCGTCTGTAAATTTCTTGGGCTTCACAAAAGTTTATTTTCAATCCTCTATTCTCTCTATAAAATATGGAAATATTCATTAAATGAATATTTTTGCATCTAGCAAATGATTCGAATAATTAGAATCTTTTTTATTGTTTACAAATCAGGGCTCATGTTCATTAATTCTTTTTCCGAAATTTCTATGCGTTCTACCTAAGTATATACATTTCGTTACAATCACTACATTATAATTTATAGACACCTGATTTTGACAGTTTTTTCGTTTATGAATTAGCCTAAAAAAAATTGTTCATACTGTGAGCGATATTGAAATTATAATGTGAAAAAATTTATGTTAGTTTTTCATTAGGGTTACCTATATAAGTTAAAATATTGAATTTAATCGTTGGATAGCGGATACTTACTTAGATTTAATTTCTTGTTGTAATCGTTTTTCCCTAGGAACTAAAAATTTAATGTAAAATGATTAACCAAGATTTGAGTATTTAATTCTATCCGATGAAGCCACTGTGTAGTGAAACGCCGCATCATAGAGTCAACTATCATAACCGTTAAAATTAAACATGTGTTGTTCTAATAATATATCATTTTAGACTTACTTAATATTTGAAAGCTTTTAACCATGTTTTCAATATAGTTAATCAATTTTAAAATTTTTAATTCGTAATTTCTGGTATACGGTACCCCTCAAGTGTGGTTTCTTGAAAACCTACAGTTCTACATACTTGAGGGAATGTTTGTTAGAACTGCTCAATAAAAATTCATATTATTTCGAAGAAACTCATGATTTCTAGAATACTATTGGTGTGTTGCAAATGAACTGCCCTATAGCATATAGCTTATAATAATTTCCTAAAAAATAGAAAATATATTTTTTCAATCAGTGTTTATCAAATATTTTTCTTTATAAGATAAAAATAATACCAGATGTGGGAAAAACAAAAGTAGACACATCAGTGAAAATATACCCTCTATTATCTGTGTGAATTGTTTATTTTGGTCTCGATTATTGGTAGGCAACCAGTGTTTTTCTAGCTTTGAGCGATTGTATCCGGTTCTGTAATTTAGTTGTCTCCCTGAAGAATACCTACATTAAATCTGTCGAAATGTTGGTTATTATTATGTCCACAAATTAAGGTCATTTATTGCCAATTATTTTTTAAATATTAATCACGACAAGGTGAGAAATATAAATCAATGTTACCCCCCACCCCGGCTAGTCAATGACCTTGTGTGCGGTGAAATTATGTGACATTATTTCACTGCACACAAGGTTATTGACTAGCCGGGGTGGGGGGTAACCTTGATTTATATTGGTCAGTAAAATAATAAGGGTGCATGTTACATAAAGACCTTGGGCTAGAATATATCTGGAGTGGGGGTAATCTGATTGTGCGGTGAAATAATGTCACAAGACCATTGACTAGCGGGGGTGGGTATAACTTTGATTTCTTTTGGTCAGTAGAATAATTAGGGTGCATGATACATAAAGACCTTGGCCTAGAATATATCTGGGGTGGGAGTAATCTGATTTACTTAGGAGTGTTCCATTCAGATTTTCATAATATCAAACCAACCATGAATAACCTCCACACTAACCATTTTTTCATGATAGGAGTAGTATTACTCATACTCGAAATTGCTAGCAATTTCTTTTAAAAAAAAAAGAAGCCTACTGAATAGCGTGCCAAATTATCAACTAATGAAGACCACACCCAAAAAATGAACCATAGTTGTACGTTTTTCGATTTTTCAATTCAATTTATTAATACTACGTAATTTTAATATTTCCAGAGTTTTGAAAATGTCACGAATTCCGCGATGTATATATATATATATATATATATATATATATATATATATATATATATATATATATATATATCCACTGAAACTTTCTCTCATAATTGGCAATAAATGACCTTAATTTGTGGACATAATAATAACCGACATTTCGACAGATTTAATGTAGGTATTCTTCAGGGAGACAACTAAATTACAGAACCGGATACAATCGCTCAAAGCTAGAAAAACACTGGTTACCTACCAATAATCGAGACTAAAATAAACAATTCACACAGATAATAGAGGGTATATTTTCACTGATGTGTCTACTTTTGTTTTTCCCACATCTGGTATTATTTTTATCTTATAAAGAAAGATATTTGATAAACACTGATTGAAAAAATATATTTTTTATTTTTTAGGAAATTATTATAAGCTATATGCTATAGGGCAGTTCATTTGCAACACACCAATAGTATTCAGGAAATCATGAGTTTCTTCGAAATAATATGAATTTTTATTGAGCAGTTCTAACAAACATTCCCTCAAGTATGTAGAACTGTAGGTTTTCAAGAAACCAAACTTGAGGGGTACCGTATACCAGAAATTACGAATTAAAAATTTTAAAATTGATTAACTATGTTGAAAACATGGTTAAAAGCTCTCAAATATTAAGTAAGTCTAAAATGATATTTTATTAGAACAACACATGTTTAATTTTAACGGTTATAATAGTTGACTCTATGATGCGGCGTTTCACCACACAGTGGCTTCATCGGATAGAATTAAATACTCAAATCTTGGTTAATCATTTTACATTGAATTTTTAGTTCCTAGGGAAAAACGATTACAACAAGAAATTAAATCTAAATAAGTATCCGCTATCCAACGATTAAATTCAATATTTCAACTTATATAGGTAACCCTAATGAAAAACTAACATAAATTTTTTCACATTATAATTTCAATAACGCTCACAGTATGAACAATTTTATTTAGGCTAATTCATTAACAGAAAAACTGTCAAAATCAGGTGTCTATAAATTATAATGTAGTGATTGTAACGAAATGTATATACTTAGGTAGAACGCATAGAAATTTCGGAAAAAGAATTAATGAACATGAGCCCTGATTTGTAAACAATAAAAAAGATTCTAATTATTCGAATCATTTGCTAGATGCAAAAATATTCATTTAATGAATATTTACATATTTTATAGAGAGAATAGAGGATTGAAAATAAACTTTTGTGAAGCCTAAGAAATTTACAGACGATCTTTTAGTGGTCAGTCTATGAAAAATTAATCGATACGTATTTAACCGACTTAGATTCTTCTATGTTTTTAAACAAGCAGTAAGTAGTTCTGAAGTTTCATTTGTTGATCCTCAGCCAGTAATCAATAATTTCAAGACTCAAGAACAGTTGGTTACTTGTGTGACTGATTTATCAGAAGGATTCACAGATGATCTTTCAGATTGTCCTCTAATATCATATAATGAAAAATATATAAATAATTATTTAGATCTTTCTTTATTTTCGAATAATAAGCCCTTGGTAGAAAATTTCACAGAATGACCGCGAGTACATATAAGATGAAAACAGCACTTCTAAGATGAAAACAGAGATTTCAGTTAAATTCGCAATAGTTCATGGGTGAGATCTCAATTTTTGCAACGTTTGAGTTTGTGAGCATCATCCTAAATATAATATATTCAATAATTTATTTTGTGAAAGTTTCCGTGAATATATACTGGATCTTCATTGCTCAGTCCATATGAAATAGATATATAATTTTAGTTTTTGAATTGATGTGGTCGTTACTTAGTTAAAACCCATAACAATATTATTCGAGAAACACATGTTTGATTTTAACAATAATTATTATATTTGACTCTATGACGGGCACCAAACAGTGGCTTCTTCAGATAGAATGAAATACTGAAATCTTGATATCTTAGTTTTAGATAAAATTTTTAGTATCTAGGGAAAAACGATTACAACAAAAAATTAAATTAGGGTGGAAGGCAGGTAATCCTTCCAGAAAACTTGCTCAAAGTGGAGAATGATTTAAGTCAAGTTGTTCGTTCAGTATCAGATCAGAATTCTTACACCTATAAATTTCTAGGTCTTCACAAAAGTTTAATTTCAATCCTCTATTCTTCCAATGTAAAATATGAGAATCTTTATTAAATGAATGATTCTCATCTAGCAAATGATACGAATAATTAAAACCTTTCTTATTGTTTACGAAACATTTTTTTGAATGAAAAGGAATAACATTTTGAATTTTATGATGAGATTTCGAAGAAGTATCAATAATATTATCATGAATGGAAAAATTACAAAATTTCTCTAGTATTAAAGGATCAATTAAGTTTTGCATTTTGACCTAACACATTTGATAAAATTTCGATTGTTTAATGAGGTTTTATGTCTAAAAGAGCGATTCTTAACTCACTCGAGAACTTGATATTTGTTTGTGCACAACACTTAGTAATGGTTCACCCACCGATTCACCAATGCTAAACTCAAGCTCTAAATTTTCACTCGAAAAAAATTCACTGAAATATTTTACAGTCATTTCAAAAATTTTTCGCTACTTATAATAACTGGGAAACACAACGAACGACCAGAGTTCAAGTCGTATAATGTGAATATGTAAGAAGGGGCAAATGATCTCAATACACTGGGTATTCTTCAAGGTTAACAGGTTCATGTTTGGATACTCGATTCATACGAATTCTTTTATTGAAGCCTTATATGATTTATACTTGCAGACTTGCAGCAATATGTATATAGTTCTGGTAGTATTATTCAGACAATTGAAAAAGAAATCAAATAACTAGTTTTTGTTTGAAACAATGTATATTATTCATTAGAAATATAACAAATTAACATAACGGATCAATGTTTTCCATTTCAATCCATTCCATACTGTAATTATTAATTAAATGTGGAAACGTTTTTTTTGGATAAACTTCACATTTTTTAAAGAGGAATAGCAACTGTTTCTCTCATGGTAAATGCTGAATTTTCCGGTAACTTCAGAATTTTTTTTAGATGTTATATACTTTTTAATTATTTCTGCTTCCTTTCTTCCTTTGCAACACCTATATCGTGAAAACATCTTCGGTCAGTCTTAGTTAATATTAGTCTCAATTTTCATGACTGAATGAATCCTGTTTCCCACTTGATATAATGATGGTTATGTGTGAGCCAATTTACCTGTTTTTGGAGAGGTCACTTCGATTGACTACTTGGTAAAGTTTTATAAATTTATAAACTTCCCAGGTAGATTGATGTCGAAGACTTCTGACAGATATGAAGAATTTGCATATCCAAAATCTAATGGAATTGGTGGTTTTCATTTGTGTTATAGGTTGCCATTCACTCTCTATTCAATATTATCTCAAAAAATAATGGTTTATGATATTATATTGCCACCTTAGAATAACTGAAAACATTATCATGATTTTGAATAATTCAAAATTATTCTTTTTCATAACATCAAGTTGCAGATATACTCCTGTGTATATTCAATATATGATTGTTCGAGTTGCTATTTAAGGTTCTGTGAATGGTAGGCATCAATACCTCGTATTGAATGAAAAAAAAATTCCGAATTCGGCTTATTCACATCTCAAGGTGGAAAAGGTTAAATATAAAATTGTGGATTATGTACGAGTAAGTAAAACCAGACAAGTATTTGCAAAAGGGTGTACAGGTACACCCAATTGGTCTATTGAAATTTTCACAATTTGAAAGATACAATCAACATATCCAAGGACTTACTTATTACGTGATTCTTCAAATGAAGATATTATGAGTGGTTTCTACGAATTTAAACTGCAGAAAGTGAAACATCCTGGTATTTACTTGGTAGAAAAAGTTCTGAGAAAAAAAATTCAACTGTTTGTGAAGATTTTAGGAATGGGGAATGAGCATAATTTCTGGATAAATAAAAATGATTTACAATAAATTGATTCTGAAATATTCTATATTATGTGAAGATATTGAGAAATAAATATTTTACAATCTTGTTTTGAGTTTATACGAAGTAAGGTTGAGAAAATATACTACCAAAAATATTTTTTCTATGTTTCATATCTAAAATAGGAGCTAAAATGTACTCGAAATTTTTAATTCTCTTATTGAATCTCATTCTGGCAATAACAAACATCTACCAATAATATTTACGAGATTCGTGATAGGTATGCAAAAGTCCGAACATAGGTACATATGGTGAATAGTATCTTTATCACTGAAAGTAACTTTCTTCATATCATATTATCTAACTCACATCATTCATTACAGTATACGGATCAAATTTTATCAATTCTTTAAAAATCAGTGAATTGAATAAATATTTATATGACTTATCTAAATACGTTATTTATATTCACTAAGACATCCCCACTCATTTTTGACACTGATCGGGTAACCATTCGGTAGAACTCTGGGAATCCATGATATTCTAGAAACTCAGTATAGTCATTTATTAAATTTTGTAGTGAAAATAATTCACACAAAGTGCCTCGACCGATATACACTTGACAGTTCTCATTTTTCAATCCGAGAACATGCTTGTTATTGATATTAATGAAGAATAACATACAGTTATTCAATTCCATGAATTCTGTCGATGAAGTTTTCTCTAAATTCTTCTGTATAAACTCTTCACAGTTGACTAATTCACGAAACTCTTCCACAGTAAAATCAATGTGATGCCCCCTTAAAGATGGACCGCTGATTCTTATAACTTCTTTCATAGACTGTGATAGTCCAACAGCTACATACTTTGTTTTCGATTTGTTGAGAAAAAATATTTTTGAACACAACATATATGGTCCGAATACACTTACTGCTTCAACACACATGTTTCACAACTTTCAACTATCACTTTGTAACTATTTTATTGATTTAGGCCCTGTTTTCAAGTACTGTAGTTTGTCCTTGAAAACTTGATCAGGTGGGGGTTTAGGAATACATTTATTTGTCTAACCAAAGTATTGAATCCTCACCTTGAAAACATGAGTAGGTGGGGGTGTTTGAATACTTGATTGTATACATACATTTCTCTTGAATATTCGTCTAAAATTTGGAATCTTCAATTTATTCACTAAATTTTCAAGTTCTACATTCGTGAGTGCATGTCTCGGTAACTTTATTGGTAATTTTTTGATACCATTGATATGAACCTATGTATAAACCCTTTCCCTTGAGTTTCTTTCTTCATACTAAACATCCCCCCTTACTATTGAGTTTCATTTCCTTATTATGTCGCATAGTCTCTAACATGTTTTTATTTGTTTTTAATCTATTAACTTCTGATGCAATAGAAGCAGCACCTCCCTCTAAATCCCCAAGCCACCACCACAATCACCACCAATTAGAACAAAATTGAAGAAGAATGCATATCTATCAGTCAGTGTTAGTATGCTAAAAAATAATTATCAATTTATTCATAAACTATGTTTGTTTTTCTCTCTTTAGCACCTCCTACACCCGTAACATAAGCCACCATCGCCACAACCACCACATCGAACAAGATTGAAAAAAAAATTAATATGTATTTTCTTATGTGGTATTAAATAAATAAAATTAATGAGTACTCTTTTTTATTATTTTATTGGTTGCGAGACTTGTATATGTATGAGTTTGAAAGATAATTATTCGATAGTGTTCAGAGTCCAGAATATCCCCTCCCCAAATTCCGGTGCAGTGATCCTGTGGGATGAGGCCTGCTATATATCTGGATATGTCTAGAGTATGCTCTTTTATTCTAATAAGTTTTATAATTCGAGCGAAATCACCCAATTCTCATAATCACTGTAAATCGAAGTATGGTAATTTATCAATCAAATTATTTGAGAAAGAATCACCTTTGTTCACTTAATGCCGTGATTTTCTGATACTTTTCATTTTATTATTGTCATTATAGGTATGTTATCATTTTTTGGGATACACTCAGCTTACATGGAATTTGAATACTAATGATTTTACGTTTATTAATAGATCCAATATTCAAAAATTAAATTAAACCACTCTCACTTAATCTCGAATCGGAATCTGAGTTGAACGAAAATTCAGCGCACAGTGGCACACCATGAATATATGATGGTAAAAATAATTTGAAATTAAATTACATAATGTTGATATATAATACGTAAAAAATATTAACAATTATCCATTCTTGTATATGAAAACTAAATTCAGCTCGAAATATGGAATATTATGTTCACATAATGTTGGATACATACTGAGTATGAGTATAAAGGGATAAAATTCAGTGCTTGATAGCCAAGGTTGCTATTAACCAATCGAAAGTATGATTCTGATATATTCAAAGTATATCAGATTACCACCTCTTCAAATATATTCTAGCTCAAGGTTATTATGCATTGTACGGTAACATTATTTTACCGATCAATAGAAATTAAAGTTAAGAACACTCCTTAGTACATCAGAATTTAAAAAATAAATTAATTCACTCTAACTAAATCTCGAACCGAAATATGAGTCCGACACTGTATCCAGTCTGGCTCATGGAATGTTGAAGCATCTGGCCTGCTAAGCCAAGTTCGATGGACCTGTTTGAGATCGAAATATTCAGTTCCCTGGCAGTATACTTTCTAGCAAAAATTATCTGAAATTCAATCACATATATATGTATGAAAACTAAATTATATGAAATGATATTACGTTCGCGTAATGTGGAATATATACGTGGTATGAGTGGAAAAGGTGTTCGATAGTCAAGGTCATTGTGTATTGTGCACACCCATTCTTTATCTACTATGACAGATGACGTATTCTTTGAATCCAAGATGACAGATCTATGCTCCTAACTCACTTATTTCGATTGATTAAATAAATTATGTTCGAAAAGATAAAGGAAATAATTTTTTCAAATATTCAAAAACCTTTTTTTTATAATTATATCTAAGTATAGGAAATTTACTGTACATTAAAAATCATTGATGAAAAATTATATTTAGTTGAGTATTGAAGTTTGAAGTAGCAAGATGTTCCAAGACAGTGGTTTATCGATGAAGAATTGGATAAAATTTTAGATGTCGACGATGAGGAATCGAAAAATGAAAAGAATTTCATTTCAAAATGTGGATTTCAGAGTGGAATATTTCTTGTGGAGAATTGTTTGAGTCCAGCTCGGGACTTCAGTCCTGACATGAGAGTAGCTGTAATCAAGTTGTCATGTCCTTTGATGAATAGGAATGCAAAAATCTGAACTCGATATTTTACTCATATAAACATTTTTTTTCATAGGATATTTCACTCTGTTATTTTTTCTGAGAATTTCTGTATAACAACAATTTATTCATGAGTTTTTAATCGTATTTTTCTATTAGATGATACACATCGTAGTTTGTTCTCTGAAAAAATTAATACTCGATATTTCTCTCATATGAAAATTAATTTTCATATATTTCAACATGTTATATTTTCTGTCAGTAAGATTTTTTTTTGTTAACAAATACAAGTGACTGTTTTTTTTTTCTTAAATTTTATATAAGTCGAATTATATCAAGAACCTCCTGGAACATAGAGTAAGGAACATAGATCCACCCCCTTGGATTTATAGTATAGATCTGTCATATATAAGTCTCCATCTGGGATTTAAGGTCTAGATCTGTCATCACCAATATTGAATTTGGAACATAGAGTTAGGAGCATAGATCCATCATCTCGGATTTAAAGAATACGTCATCTGTCATCCACCATCTTGGATGAACTTCGTCGAAGTTATATACCTGAGTGGTTCAGTATGACAAATCATGATAAATGGGGTATTATAATATATCATTCAAATTTTTGATATTCTTCATGTTGAGACGTAGTTGTGGAACTCAAGGAAAATATTGAAAAATTGAAACGAATATTAGAGTATTTGTTAAATGATATTAATGGAAAAAATTAAAACTATTTTTGGGATACTGACGTCATTCTTAGAGTTGAAGACATATTTGAAAGTTTGATTATATGCGCTAACTCAATCGATTATCAAGAGTGGTACCTACAAAAAGTTAGTAAATTTTCCTGCAGATTACTTGGTTAAGAAACTGAAGTCTTATGAAATTTTATTGATTTATCACAAGCTAACATTTCCTTCATGTAACTCTTTCAAAATACAAACACATTTACCATATTTTATTCACATCGATGGATCTCCTACCAGTCTATTTAATTGTTTAAGATGTAAACTAGGTATGGAATAAGAATGAAAAATTGAAGAAATATTCAACTAAAATTATGAGTTTTTGTATCCCTTCCTAATGTTTGTTTATCACGATTGACAAGTGACAAACGGACGGTAATGAAAGCTTCAAAATAATTTGAATTCAGTGAGAAATAAAATTTGATGTTTGTATACCTAACAACGTTTATTCGATAAACATTACGTAATATCTATCTATCTATCTGACATTTGAATTTTTGAGAATATTCTGGATGCACACCCTGTACATTAACTATAGTCTGTCCAGCGACCGTTGGCGTGTACGTCACAAATTGTATATGACTGATGTATCTTAAATCTAAATAGCTAACTCAATTTTCAACAAAATGGGATATCTTGCATGATGGACATGGCGAGGATTTTGAGCGGTAAATTCAAATTGACCATTATTCCCTACCAGAAGTGTCTATCTATATTGAATCCATATTCATCGATCGATAAATCAAACTTAATTACAAAATCTTCTAGGTTACTCGGCGACTGTCAAACGTGAAATGCCGATTACTGGCGCGTTGGTCGAGAGGGTCCGACAACATTGCACATTTTTCAATTAAATGACAACTTAACAAACATTCAACTTATTTTCATTACTCGGAATGTTAGTTTTTCTTGAGAGATACATACGATTTGATATGTTAAGAACAGAATATTTGTCGAAATGGATGATCCGGTCACTATCACCATATAACTACTTTTTCAGAAAATTACTTACGACAGATATGAATTTTGACCATTTCGAATTTTATTTATATGGGTAGGCAGCCTTGCGTCGTTATTTGCGCATGACTGTGACGTACACGCCAACTTAGACTGGACAGACTATATATAAATTATTCGTTGAAAAATACGTAATAACTATATAATCACACATTTGAAATTTTATTTGGTAGGCACCCCTGTACATTGAAAAAATTAATTATTCATTTATGAATCATGAAAAATATTTATGTAGGTGTCAAATTATTCATAAAAGAATACGTAATAGGGAAAACATAATAAGCGATACGCCCCCTACCGGTGTCGAATATTACTAGAGCATGGGAGATAGATTGCTTTGTTTACATCTGTTTACGTGTATTTTATATGAGAAGTTGTTGAGTTTTAATTGTATTTTGGATCGTTTACAAACGTTCAGAAGAGATGAATCACTATTGTTGTGTATTCTATTGTTCATCTTGGGCAAAAAAAATCCGAATATAGCTTACATACCTTTCCGAAAGCTGGACAATTAAAAGTTGCATTCCAAACAAAGTTGGGAAACAAGGAAATGATGGACAGAAGAAAGGTGTGGATTCATAATTTGAAGATTGAAAAAAAGTGTCTGAACATAAGAGAGTTGTTCTTTACAGTTTACTGAGAATAATTACTTTCCCTGCAGTAAGTTTGTGGATTTTTCTATATAGAATTATATCAACTAATGATGTGCAATTTTCAGGTAACCGAAAACGTAGATATTTGAAGTCCAATGCAGTTCCCACAAAGAAACTTCCACTTTTAACTGAATCTGAATATTCGCCATCATCTAGAGATTTTAGATTTTCAGTGAGAAGCTCTGTGAAGAAGATAGATGGGAGGATAGAAAACTCGTTGAATGAAGCAGAATCAAATGAAAATAATGCATTTTGTGAAAATATGGTTAAAGAAAATCAGGCTGAGAAGGATGCTGCTGAAACTATGCTCACATTAATGAGATCTCAACCCAATCTAGGTGGCACCAAATTTAGAGATGCTGAAATTCAAGTCAATACCCTGAAAGTATTGACTTTATGTGAACTGCTTGTCGCAGATGATAAACTGAGAAGCTTTACTGGTGTCAATAACTTTCAAATATTTGACTATGTGGTGAAAGTGTTTGGGACATATTATAAAGATAAGAGAGCTCGTCGTTTGACTTGCAGGCAGAGAGTAATGTTCGTATTGACTAAACTCAAAACTAGTCTCACTTATGTAACTCTATTATGTGCTCTTTTCAATATAACTCAAGAGATGTGTAGAAATTACATCTCTGAAATAATACCAATGCTATCATCAGTTTTGAAGCCACTTATACATTTCCCTACCCAAACAGATATAATGAAAAATATGCCCAAGTGTTTTGCAGAATTTCAAAATGTAAGGGGTTATTTTGGACTCTCAAGTGTTTGTGTTGTAGGATCAGGTTTTACTGCAATATAAATCACATATGACTGTGAAATTTATGATAGGAATATCACCAGGTGGTGTTCTAACGTTCATAAGCAAACTGTATGGAGGTAGGGCTTCTGATAAAGTAATTTTTGAAGAAAGCAACATCATTTCATTATTAGATTCTGGCAGGGATGCAATTATGGTTGACAAGGGCTTTCTAATTGATGACATTTGTAAAATAAACAGAATAAAATTAATAAGGCCAACAACTTTCTGCAGAAGATGCAATTTTAAATGCAAAAATTGCTTCAGCTAGGGTACATATCGAACACTCAAACCAAAGACTTAAAATTTTCAATATATTATCTGGTAAATTGAACTGGAATATGATTCCACTGATCGAAGATATAGTTGTTATTATTAGTGCAATAACCAACTTATCAGCACCAATTTTAGCAGATAGTAGATACTTAAAAAATTAATTGTACCTTAACTAGTGTTGTCCTTGTTTGGGTTTATAAACTGATCGTGAAAGCCTGAACCAAATCAATTGTACTATCTTTCATGTAACAAATAGAGAAACTATTGTCTGCATATTCTTTACTGTACCTCAAGGATTTACCTAAATTATGTATTCTTCAACATACCAATATAAAAAACTGATTATACAATAAAAATCACTTTATTTAGCACTTGACTAGAAATATTCACATTATTTTCTTTAAAGTAGGTATCACAAAATAAATGTATCTAAATTTCATAACAAAAAAATAAAATAGTTATATATTTTCATAATTATAATGCAACAGTTTGTTTAACATAGTCAGTACAATACCCTTTGAATCTCATAAGATTATCACAGTTTTTAATATCAGGCAATTCATTGGATTGCTTTAAACCCTTATAAAAAAGACTGACCATAACTAGTACTTAATCTATCTGAATAAACATTATTTTTTTGATCTTGTGAAAATTTCATTTTTAATAATAATTTCAATAAATTATTAAGCTCTGTATTTATTATGTCTGATATTTTTTAATATATATATATATATATATATATATATATATATATATATATAAAGTATGATATCATCTCATCATTAACCTGCTACCGCCGTTCTCTTTTATCGTTCTTGCTATTGGAGCAATTTATCCACTGTTATAACTGGTTTCCTCATTTTATTCTTCAAACAAGGCATTTCGTCTATAGGAACTGGTTTGTATTTGTCCTTGGTGATTGCTTTTTGTGTGGACCAAACACATTTGATGTCAGTTGGGGAAATTTTTTCTAAAGATTCAACATCCTCCCTAAAAAGTAATTAAAATGAAGTTTCAAATGATCATTGTTCAGGATAAAGATCTTCTTACCTAACACATTTGACTAGAAATGCTGAAATATGTTTACATTTGCCGCTATTTCCAGCTTTACAGGAGCATGAAATACTCCTGACAGACAAGGAGTTCTCAATATTCAAAGTACCCTTAAATTCATGAGGATCAGAATTGAGAGCAATAGACTGTAAACACAATGCATACACTTGAATGGAATCATGATTTGCCTCCATTTGACCAGCCAAAACCAGAAAGCCGGCATTCAAAACATTTTCCCTTTCAACTATACATTTAGAATTCTCAGTTCCGCCCAGATAATTCATATATTCCAATATCCTCAACTTCATTTTGGAAACACTGAAATTGCCTATACATATTCAAATGCAGGTTCAATCGTTCGATCATGATAATTTATGTTCAATGATAAAAACTCACTCTCACAGTATAAATTTCAACTTCAGGTAGGTAGATTTATATCTACTGTTATATCTATCTATCTACTGTTATAACAGAGATAAAATTGTCCTCAATCCAAACACAATATATCACAGGAAAATACAAAGTCCAAAAAAAACACAAATTACGACGATAAACGTTCGAAAACTCAAAATGAAACGAACGTAAATACCATTACAACCAATGTAAACAAAGCAGCTAATCTCCCATGCTCTAGTACCGATATTAGCCGTTCCGGCGCTACGATCTTAATTTCGGACGCCTATACCTATCTGTTCAACTTTCGAAATTTTCATTCGGTGAACACTCGTATACATTTGCAAAAATTATTCATTTATGAATCAAGAATGAAAATATTGTAGGGCAGGTACGTACGATAAATATAAGATTATTATATTATAAGAAGATTGAGGGATTTCCCACGAATGCGCAAGGTGACTTTGATTTTAGTGCGCATAAACTCTGTAACGTTAAAATACCAACAAGTGATTCGGATGCGACTGCGAAAGAGTATGTGGATTCTAAGACGAATGAGGTGAAACCTGATATTTCTAAAATCAATCAAGCGATTGAATCTGCAGTCCAAGATACCGAAAAATTAGGAGAGAAATTCTATTCTTTCAAGAATTCAATAAATAAATCACTCAATCAGATAAAGATAGACATTAATGAACAAAATAAACAACTGAAGCAATATTTCAATGATATCGTCACAGGTCTGGAAGTCACTCTTGATACAAAACTAATGAGACAACAAGGCTCACTTGAAAAGAAACTGAGGAAAATTTCAGGTGAGGTGCTTGGAACTCACGAATTGAATATGCGTAGTAGGACAAATATTATTGATGATAAACTTACACATCTTGGAAATGAATTGAAGAAGCTGAATGATAAAATTGAAGTTAATAAATCACCAAGAACCATGATCAATGATGATATCTGGTGATCGTCAAATCATAGAGATTTAAGAAGCTGAATGATAAATTTTAAGTTAATAAATCATCAACCTTGATCGATGATGGTATATTCACGAGAATGAAATTAAGTAGTTAAAGAACTACATAAACCAACACGTAGAAATTTCATACAAAGACGTAAAATCATTAAGGGATTAGAGGACTTGTGGCAATGCTATTTGGGTCAGATGAACAAGTATGCTCGTGAAAATAAGGGAAAAAATTTATTCTTGTAGTCATTGATTGTTTTTCAAAGTTTGTATGGGATAGAGCATTGAAAACGAAGACAGGTGAAGAAGTCACTCGTGCGTTTTCGGATATACGCCATCTTGGAAAGCCATATGTTGGTCAGCTTCCAAATTACGATAATACAGTGGTCCGCCATCTTGAAACTCCATCTTGAAACGCCATCTTGGAACGCCATCTGTTGGTCAAGTACCAAATTACGATAATAATGTGGTCCACCATCTTGAAACGCCATCTTGGAACGCCATCTGTTGGTCAAGTTCCAAATAACGATAATACTGTGGTCAGCCATCTTGAAACGCTATCTTGGAACGCCATCTGTTGGTCAGGTTCCAAAGTACGATAATACCGTGGTCCGCCATCTTGGAAAATGGCCGACTTCCCGTCCAGAGTTCGCGCATGCGCAGAAATGACATTGTTGTTTGAATTTCCCGCCACAAAATGGCCGACTTCCGATCTAGAACCTACATAGCTTATCTACTGATGCTTTTTTTTTTAAATAAACAGCCTCTGAATGACTGAACGGATTTTAACAAAGTTGGTCTCGTTGAGACAAGCATTTATTGTTTCCTCAAACTTATCATATCCCTCATATGTCAAGTTTTTAGTGATACCGCTAGAGCGCGTTTTTTGATATACTAACAGAAAATTTCCAATTTCTCTGAAAAATTGAATGCACTGACCTGACTTTTTTTCCACAAAAATGTACTGTTATGACACCAAAAAAGGATAGTGAAAACAGTATCTCGATATCTTATTCCCAGACCAAAATATCGAAGAAACAAAATTCAGTTATCATGAAATTCTGGGAACACTCTATTACACCGTTATTTATTTTCATTTATTTGACCTGTTTCAAGAATCAATGATGAAATTACATAATTTTATGATTTTTGAATAATTGTGTACTTCGTTCAAAAAATTCAAACAAAAACGTGTAGGGGTATGATAAGCAATGAATATAATGTGCAAGTTCAAGGTATTCAGAATATGGGAGGAAAAATAAAAGCCTGAAATAAAAAACAACAAATATAAATAAAAAGATAATAGTGAAATGACAATTTCAATAAAAGTTGTGAGTGTATTTTCAATTATTTGTTATTTTTAAAAAGCACTTTCTTGTTATTCAAAATTCATGTTTCGAAGAATATTCTCCTGCCATTATATTTCTTAACTCGAATATGATTTAAAATGTGATTTTTTTTTAATTTAGAGAGATTTTTCTTATTTCTCAGATTTCATTGGCAAATTACTTCCGTTGACAGCATCAAATTCGGGAAACTTTAGGACAAAAATAGTATCTCGAGTAGCAATAGCTCATAATATAAGAAAAAAGTCGAAAAGAAAAGAGAAATTAGATTGAACAAAAAAAATACTGAAATTTTTCATTATTTTTTTTACCAATATTTAATTCAATTTTTTATTAATTTTCGAACAACCTAATTAGTCTGGCATTTCAACCTAAGGTATAAAAATATATTTTCAATCGAAATACAAAATGCCAGACAAAACTGAATCGTTTGAATTAGAAAAAAAACATTTTGTCATTAATTTTTATTATTAATTATTTAATTAATTATTCATACGTTTTCTAACAGCTCAACTTGTCTGGCATTTATAAATTGTGTTTTTAGGCTTATTTCTGATTCAAATACAGAATGCCAGTTAAAAATAAATCATTGAAATTTTTATAAATTATTTAACAACTTTTTTATAGATTTATAAATTTTCGAACCGGCCAATTTGTCTGGCGTTGAAAATTTAATAACATTTTATGATACCGCAAACACAATGGCCCTCTCATTTTGTACATTAAGATCATTGAAAAATGTAAGAAATTTTCACATAATTTTCCACAGAAAAACTCGACTCCGAACACTGGAAACCGTCTGGCAATTTTTTTTCATCATTTTCATGACAATAATTTTCATTATTTCGATTGCCAGACAAAAAGAAAACGATGAATTTTTGTTTTTCGTTCTGCAACTTCACCCCTATGAACCACACTTTCGACTATTTGAAACCGTCTGGCATTTGAAAATTGGGAGTTACTCATTTAGGTCTATTTCTGTATCAAATGCCAGACACTTTGAGATCAGTGAAAAATTAATTCATTTATGCAAAAGGAAATTAACTTTCCAAATTTTCGAACACGGGTCGGCTCTTCAAACCAGCCTTATTTTCATCAACTGAATCACACTTTTCATACCTCTAAATGCCAGACATTTATCGATGACTCCAAATTCATGTGCGCTAGCTCACGGTCTATTATGAAGCTTTTCACGATTTTATGACATCGAACATCCACTTTTTGATCTCTGTGATACACTAATCAATTTAGGCTTAATACATTATATCAATATTCTATGGAAAGAACTCCCGGAGGATATCACCAGCAAGCATTGTGAGAATTCTAACACAGAACCACTCTGCTGCTAATGAATGTAATGATTATGATTATAATGACTGTGAAATTGAAAAATATTTTTGAATTATATGTTAATTGTAGTAAATAAATAAAAAACTTTATTCAATATAAACATTTGTTTTATTTTGCAATTATAAAAGTGATATACATATATATATATATATATATATATATATATATATATATACAGAAAAATTTATATGAAATTATTGAACATTGTTGTCATAAATCCAACTTATGGAACAAATTCATTTTTTATATTATGGAACAAATTCATTTTCCCAGAAGAAAAAAATTAAGCAACAAAATCCTGAAACAGGTCAATTTTTGTTTCACTTTTACCAAATTTTTATGCATTTCTGAAGGATTTTTGTTGCAACCTGTGCCATCCCCATCAACCCTCTAAATTTTTTGAATAGGGAAAGTGGGTCATGTGGTACTTTTTTTGCAAGGTCTTTGTATCTGCTTTACAGGCGTGCAGAAATTTTCAAGAAAAATTTTTTTTTTGGAAAAATAAGTTAGTTCAAAGAGGTTTTCAGTATGTGCACTTTGTCATGGCTAATTTACTTTGAGACGATGGAACCTGATGAAATTTGTCACCGAATTGAAGTCGACCGTTATAGTTTTGTTCATGCACAAATTTCAACCCCTTTCAACCCCCTCACGTGAAAAATTAGAATGTGTGAAACACTGCGCTTCAGTTATGATCTTAAGTAGGTATGTTATTAGTACGTTTCTACTGAAGTTGAAACTTTTCGATAAAATGTTTCAATTCAAAGAAATATTTCTGACAACGCAATGTCATCAATGTTATGAATGTGTAACCAGGTACAACCATGTAGAGATTTGAAATTCGAAGTAATAAAATTGTTTTTCATGCTCATGGCTGAAGAAAAACGTACATTACATGTGGCGTTCAAATGCGCCCGATATTATATCATACGATGAATGTCTTACTTTCAGAAAATTTGAATTCAAGTAGCATTCAATCGTTGCTCAAATTCGAGTTCATTGTTTTGAAAATCGGAAAAGAAATGCCTCAGTTAAATGAAAAACAGGGAATTGAAATTTTAATGATGATCGGGTGAGGCGATAGAGTCCGTACTCAACAGGAGGTTTGTGATATTTTCAACGCCAAATATCCAGAAAGACCAATCACAAGGTCAACAGTCTGTAAAATTGAAAGCAAATTCACGGAGTACAGACATGTTAGACATATTCCAAATGCCAGACGTCCCAGAACCTCTGAAGACACAAAACTGAATTTCTTGGTGGAAATTGAAGGAAATCCTCACAGTACTTCACGAAATTTAGCGGAACATAATAACATTTCTCAGAAGACTGCTTTACGCAACTTTAAGGCAGAAAAATATCACCCGTATAAAATTCAGCTACATTAGGAATTAAACGAAGATGATCATGATCGACAGAATCAGTTTTGTGAAATTATGCAAGATGCGTTGAACCAGAATCCGCAATTCATGAAAAAAATTGTTTTTACGATTGAAGCCACGTTTTCTCTGAACGGAATAGTGAACCGACAGAATTGCAGGTTTTGGAGCCGAGAAAATCCGCATTGGATGGTGGAAGCATATACGCAACACCCACAGAAAGTAAATGTATGGGCTGGGATCATTGAAAGCAGAATAATCGGGCCTTTTTTTCGATGGAAACCTCAATGGTGCAAGGTATTTAGAATTCCTCCAGAATGAGCTTTAACTAGCTCTTGCCAATATTTTTCTGAATGACCTAAACATGCCAAATTGCACAATATAGTTTCAACAGGATGGAGCACCTGCGCACTATGCACGTCCTGTGCGCAAGTTCCTGGACAATGCGTTTCCTGAGAGATGGATTGGAAGACGCGGTACCATAGAGTGGCCAGCCAGGTCTCCAGATCTGACACCGCTCGATTTTTTTATGAGGCAACCTAAATCCGAAAACCTAAAAAAAAAGAATTAATAGGCCCGAAAATTTGGAAGACTTGAAAAACCGAATAAGGTTCGAGATAGGTAGAATAACTCCAGAAACTCTCCAGAAGCTACAGGAAGAATGTGTCAAGCGCTTTGATTATTGCATTCAGAACGATGGTGGTCATTTTGAACATTTAATTTAACTTATCTTTTAATGCACAAATAAATTTCCAATGTCCAAACTCCATTTTTTTCTCCATTATAGGGTTCGTAGGGGTTGAAAGCAAAGTACACATACTGAAAACCTCTTCGAACTAACTAATTTTTCAAAAAATTTCTTGAAAATTTCTGCACGCCTGTAAAGAAGATACAAAGACCTTGCCAAAAAAGTACCACATGACCCCCTTTCCCTATTCAAAAAATTTAGAGGGTTGATGGGGATGGCATAGGGTGCAACTAAAATTCTTCAAAAATGCATAAAAATTTGGTAAAAGTGAAAAAAAATTGACCTGTTGCAGGATTTTGTTGCCAAATATTTTTCTTCTGAGAAAATGAATTTGTTCCATAATTTTGACGCGCACTGTATAAATATACAAAAAAAATCATATGAAATGATTGAACATTGTTGCTATCAATCCAACTATTTTTAGAGTTTTCTAGACCAAACCACTTTACAAGTACTTTATCGCCCCTCTTCGTTAAAACTTTTTCAACCAGGAGAATTCCGGGATGCTTTAAATGTTGTAGTTCCATTTCATAAAATCCACCCTTTATGTCTTCGCCATTTTCATCTTGTAGCAAATATGTAACGGTATTAGTAGTGGATTTTACTTTCCCCACAGAAAATATCTCATTTGTCCAATTTGGTGTATACGACTTATCAAAATCTTTGCGATATTTACTTATTCGTACATGATCGCCAACTTTAAATTTTGTATTCAAATTAGCTATTTTGATACGGTTGTATACGGTATTCAATAATTTTTTTTCATTGTTCCTATTAACTTGAACCGGTTTCATACCTAAAGTAGAATGTCTTGTATTATTGTATCGATTTAATATATCCTCTAAAGAATTCAACCATTTATAGGAACCTTGTAAATTGAACATTTTCCATAGCATGTTTTTGAGGGTTCGGTTCAGCCTTTCCACAATTGAAGCTTTTTTCGTGCTGTACACGCTATAGTGATTAATATCGAAATATTTCATTAGTTCAGCGAAATGTTTGTGATAGAATTCTTTGCCCATATCTGATTGCAAATTCTTTGGAGTATTTCTCATTTTATTCAATATATCATTCATAGCATTCGCAACATCGCAGCCTGATCATATTTTGAGGAGTACAGCCGAAGCTTTTTCCGAGAAACAGAGCTACCAGAATATATTTGTAGCCCTTATTTTTTCTTGAATAAGGAATCATCTTAACTAGATCGATTTGAACGAGGTCATTGATTCTATTCAATATAACTTCACGCCTTGGAAAGTTTATTCTAGCCGGTTATTGCAATTCATTAACAATATCTTTCTTATTTCGCTCTCTTTTATTACAGGTTTTCCTCTTCTCCCCTTCATGACTGAGAAAATTGAAACTTTATACTACTGTAAATTATGCGAATAGCAGGTTTTCATATACCTACATCTGAATCATTAAACGTAATTGGACATTCGATAACTAGTTCTGCCAGCAAATGTTTACAGGTTACCCCCTTGAAAGATATCTTATCCTCTTTTTTCAATGAAACATTTATTATTTTTTGCCGGTATACTCTCCTTTGTTCATTCTAGTGATTAAATTACTAGGATGATTGTGAATTACTCGGATAATTCCTGTTTCGAGGGAAAATACCGAATACGGTTCAGATTGAAATAATTCATAACAATTCGAAGTTTGATCAACGGTGTCAGATTCGAAAATTATTAAAATTTTGTATGTGTATCTTCCGAGAATATCTAAAATGAGTTCATATTTCGAGTAATCATCCTCTTCATTATAATCTTGAACATCTTTATAATATGAATTTTTATGATGTACAAATTTATTAATGCTCATTTTTTTTGTTTCTTATATTTCATTCAACAACTTCAGCTTCCCGCAACTCTTCAATTATGGAAATGATCTCGTTACTTGGACTTGTATTCCCCGTAGCTTGCGAAGAAACTAACAACCGGAGTCTATCAACGAGTTCATTTATATCATCCCAATAAATATAGTCGATTGAATTGTTGGTTAACTGTTTCATAGTCATAATTCCGTCACCTAATCTGCCAACCCTCGTACTAGAAGATGGGATTTGCGAACGAGGTCTTCGCGGAATTAATGGTTTACTAGTTAATTTACTTATTATTTTTCTATATTTATAAGATCGACTACCGGCGATTTGCTCATCATGATCGTAATTTCGCCTATTAGCACTAGTTCGATCTATAATATCTAAATAATTTTTTTCATCTGTACGGGTATATCCAACAGGTCGTCGTCTGAAGATGAATTCATAAAGTTTTCATCTCCGATAAAAACATTACCTGTGTCTGGATAAATTGTAATTTTTGCATTAACAATTTTCAAACCATTCGCACCGGTATCAAATCTTGCTCAAATTTATTGCTTGTATCGGAAAAAAATGCATCCATATACCAACGGGAGATTGGGAGTAGGGCTTGTAAATATAGATCGAATTCTTCAATTTGTGAAAGATTTTGCATGTATTGCTTAGTATCTTCATACGTTTCGGTTGAGAATTCATCATCGGAAATTACTTTTTCAGCATCACCTTCATTAATAACAGCTCCTTCATCGTCATCAGCATCGGTTGTAGTTTCGGCTATCGTATCTGTTTCAAGAAAATTTGGCTGAAGCAATTTTCGTTTTAGCGATTGATATTTTTCAAATTATGGCGTATAAATCTCGGGATAATCTTTTGGCGTTGAAGATGAAATTTTTTAAGCCCTCTTGGCTTTTCTTCCTCTTTTTTCTACTTCTACCTATTTAATTTCCTTCTTAATATCAATTACAGTTTTTTTATCGTCAAGTTCCCTGTCTATAGTCTGCAATTATTTTAGTATTGGTGAAAATGCATCCTCTCTAATAAATTCCCCCTCTTTCAGAAATTCCATTTTTTCTTCAAATTGTTCCTAGTATTAATTAGATTTTTTAAATTTTTCTAACAGCTCTTAACTAACTAACAGCTAATTAGCTAAACAGGTACCTAATCAGTTAAAACAGGTAAAATCAGCTAAAAACAGATGAAACTGCTGATGAATAAATGGGGAAGAACACCCTGTTCAACGATCTGATATTATCTGCTGAAAATAATCGCTAATTCAGAAATATATATATATATATATATATATATATATATATATATATATATATATATATATATATATATATATATATATATAGATATATATATATATATATATATATATATATATATATATATATATATATATATATATATATATATATATATATATATATATATATTCATTCGAATTGTTGTTGCCTGTGAACTATTTCTAATCTTTTGATAATTATTGGCAATAAGAGGCTTGTTGAATCTCAAAAAACTCGATTTTATTGAGAAGTTGACGTTTCGCCACGACATTCGTGGCTTTATCAAAACTTTTGAAAAAATTGAAATTTCTTTGACATTTATTGATTTGAAAAAATTTGAATAGAAAAAGACTACTATGTCTCACTAAAAATTTTTTTCAGCTGTGGCCGTTCTTTGTTATTTATTACGTGCTATTCAGTCCAATATTAACATTCAAATCTGTTATTATTAGATGGTAAGGGAAACACAGAAACCTTTACCCACGTAATGTTCGAAATAGGTTCAAATTATTTTGATTTTGAAAAGTCAAAGAATAGGGTACTATTTATCTTGTTGTCAAAAATTTCTCATTGCGGCTGTATCCGTCTTCAGTTATTAATTACGTGCTATTTAGTCCAATATCAACAGACAGGTCTGTTGATATTATATGGGAAGGGAACCACAGAAACCTTCACCCACGTAATGTACAAAATAGGTTTAAAATATTTGAGTGTTGTTTTTAGAAAGACACAACTTGTAATTTCGGAGATCACATGTTCTAAACTATACTTTCTTTTTAGAAAAATTGAAAATTCTAGATGTTTAGATTTTGTCTAAGTTGTTATGGTTAGAGTTTGTTTGTTTTGATTCATGTTGTTTCTTAGAAAAATTAAAGAATTAAATCTGCGTATATTGAACTCAAATGTTTGATATCTGTTCTATCA
Source organism: Cynegetis impunctata (assembly GCA_030704885.1). NCBI lineage: Eukaryota > Metazoa > Arthropoda > Insecta > Coleoptera > Coccinellidae > Cynegetis > Cynegetis impunctata. Next base: position 99,572 of record JARQZK010003026.1, on the reverse strand, counting down.
TTTACGACTTTATTTAAATTTTTTTGAATATGTAACATTTTTAAAATTTCTCTGCGTTTTTGATCTTTTTCTATTTCTAAAATTTTCGTGCTATTAAAGTTGAAAGTATGATTCTCATTGTTTTTATGTTTTATTAGTGCTGTGGTTTGTGTTCTGGTATATTTGTGTGCTTTTAGTCTTTCTTCTAAATTCTGAAAAGTTTGTCCTCTATATGATTTATTACAATTATTACAGGGTATACTATAAACAACATGAGATTTTTGCAGAAGAGGTGTTTTACTTTTTAATTTAGAATATATTTGTTTTATTTGATTTCGTGCGGTGTGGGCTACTTTAATATCGTGTGGATTTAAAATTTGTGAAATTTTATTACTTAAATCAGGAATATATGGGACAGGAATATATTTTTTGTTAATATTTTCTTTATTTGATGTTTCTAATGTGTTTTAAAGTTTATGAATTCTAGTTTTAGTGATTTTCTGTATAGGTTTTATTGGGTAATCGTTTTTTATGAGTAATTTATGTACATCTTGTAATGTTTCATGTCTGTGTGTAGGTGAAGTAAGTTTAAGTGCGTTGTCTATATATCCGATTATTAAACTATTTTTTTGTGACAAATGAGGTGTACTTTTGTAGTTCAATGTTCTTTGTGAAAAAATTTATTTTCTATGCCATTTTGTGATTATTTCATTGTTTTTGTGTATGAGAGTAATATCAAGAAAATTTAATGTATTGTTCGTTTCTTTTTCTAGAGTAAATTGTAATTTTCTATTAAAGTCGTTGATTTTTTTGAGAATATCATCAATAAAATCTTCTGATGTTATTATAAGGCAATCATCAACATACCATTTGAAAGTTATAATTCGTTCATTCGAATTATTCAATACATTTTCTCCTAAATATTCTAAAACTAATTGAGCTATAACACTGGAAATAGGACTTTCCATTGCTACACCATCAATTTGTTGGTAGAAGTTATTTTCATATTGAAAATAGTTTGTACCAAGTGCAAATTGATTTGCTTCTATAAAATCGGTTTTAGGAATATTTTCATAATTTTTGATAATATTCCATTTGTCATTAATTATTATTGGAACCAAAGAATTTGGAATATTGGTATAAAGAGAAAAAACATCTAATGAGAAAGATTTGTAATTGTTGGGTATTTTCAAAGTTTTAAGATGGTCTACTAGATCGAGAGAATTTTTGATATAATAAGGATTTTGATTTACTATATTTTTTAATATTGAAGAAAAAATTTAGAAAGATTATATAGGGGTGATTGAATATAAGAGACAATAGGTCTTAATGTTATGTTTTCTTTATGTATTTTAGGAAGACCATAAAATTTAGGTGAAAGGCGATTACCCAATAAAACTTATACAGAAAATCACTAAAAATAGAATTCATGAACTTTACAACACATTAGAAACATCAAAAAAAAAATATAAACAAAAAATATATTCCTCTTCCATATATTCCTGATTTAAGTAATAAAATTTCACAAATTTTAAATCCACACGATATTAAAGTAGCCCACACCTCACAAATTCAAATAAAACAAATATATTCTAAATTAAAAAGTGAAACACCTCTTCTGCAAAAATATCATGTTGTTTATAGTATACCCTGTAATAATTGTAATAAATCATATATAGGACAAACTTTTCAAAATTTAGAAAAAAGACTAAAAGCACACAAATATACAAGAACACAAACCACAGCACTAATAAAACATAAAAACAATGAGAATCATACTTTCAACTTTAATAGCACGAAAACTTTAGAAATAGAAAAAGATCAAAAACGCAGAGAAATTTAAGAAATGTTACATATTCAAAAAAATTTAAATAAAGTCGTAAATGATAGAACAGATATCAAACATCTGAGGGCAATATACGCAGATTTATTTCTTTAATTTTTTTAAGAACTAACACAAATCAAAACAAACAAACTCCAACCATAACAACTCATCTTCTTAGACAAAATCTAAACATCTAGAATTTTCAATTTTTCTAAAAAGAAAGTATAGTTTAGAACAAGTGATCTCCAAAATTACAAGTAATGTCTTTTTAAAGACAACACTCAAATATTTTAAACCTATTTGGTACATTACGTGGGTGAAGGTTTCTGTGGTTCCCTTCCCATCTAATATCAACAGACCTGTCTGTTGATATTGGACTAAATAGCAAGTAATTGATAACTGAAGACGGCCAAAGCCGCAATGAGAAATTTTTGAAAACAAGATTAAAAGTACCCTATTCTTTGACTTTTCAAAATCAAAATAATTTGAACCTATTTCGAACATAACGTGGGTAAAGGCTTCTTTCTGTGGTTTCCCTTACCATCTAATAATAACAGATTTGAATGTTAATATTGAACTTAATAGCACGTAATAAATAACAAAGAACGGCCACAGCCGAAAAATTTTTTTATTGAGACATAGTAGTCTTTTTCTATTCAATTTTTTTCAAATCAATAAATGTCAAAGAAATTTCAATTTTTTCAAAAGTTTTGATAAAGCCACGAATGTCGTGGCGAAACGTCAACTTGTCAATAAAATCGAGTTTTTTGTGATTCAACAAGCCTGTTATTGCTAATAATTATCAAAAGATTAGAAATAGTTCACAGGCAACAACAATTCGAATGAATAATTAAATATTGCAAGCTGAAAATATGGCAATGATTCCAAACTTTTTCAAGAATGTGGAACAACAGCACGGACAACAAGGAGTTATTATTTTGAAAAATGTTTGTTCACTCAACAAGAAGATTACCAATCTGAAGTCAAGAAGAATTTTTTTACTGCGTTGCAAGCATGGGAATCTGTGTCCTACATTCCTTAAGCTGAGAGTTTCAAACATTGTTCTAGATTGTGAGTACCTTTTTAGAAGATTTGAAATTCTTAATAAAAATTTCATTAAAAAAACCCTCAATTTAATAATTACCGACACTGTTAAAAATATCAACATTTTATCGAAACAATTAAATACTCTAACAAACACATTACAACAAATACTTCCAAATGAAATTTTACTTAATTTTTTACAACATGAAGAAATTAAGAACAATAACCTTAGTAAAATCAATAAAAACAGACACATCAAAAAATTAAACAAACTATTATCTAACCAATCACCACAAACAATAGTAGAAGCAACATCACATGAATATAGTGTAATTAATACCACTACCACTGTTTTACCTTTTTTCGTCGAAGAAACATTAAATTTAGACCCCAAACACTCTATAGAAATTAATATTATCAAACAAATACCAATTAATAATATTATAGCTAACATAGAAAAAGGTATTTCAAATTTATGTCCTGAAAATCAAAATTCCATTAGACAAAAAGTAGCACAAACTATAAAATCTCACCACAATAAATGCAAAAATGAAAAACAAACATTACATAATACACAAACTATCAAAAACTTATATCAAACCAAACAATTCATCAAATCTAATCCACAACTAACAATAACTAAATCAGACAAAGGAAACAAAACAGTTATACTAGAAACTAATACATACAAACTAAAAATTACTGTAATGCTTAGTGATTCATCTACATATAAACAAATTAAAAAAGATTTAACTAAGACTCTACAAAATGAAAGTAATAAATTGTTTAAAACATGGCAACAAAAAAATTTCATTTCTCCACAAACATCAAAAGAATTAATTCGACACAACAGCCTTTCACCTAAATTTTATGGTCTGCCTAAAATACATAAAGAAAACATACCATTAAGACCTATTGTCTCTTATATTCAATCACCCCTATATAATCTTTCTAAATTTCTTTCTTCAATATTAAAAAATATAGTAAATCAAAATCCTTATTATATCAAAAATTCTCTCGATCTAGTAGACCATCTTAAAACTTTGAAAATACCTAACAATTACAAATTTTTCTCATTAGATGTTGTTTCTCTTTATACCAATATTCCAAATTCTTTGGTTCCAATAATAATTAATGACAAATGGAATATTATCAAAAATTATACAAATATTCCTAAAACCGATTTTATAGAAGCAATTCAATTTGCACTTGGTACAAACTATTTTCAATATGAAAATAACTTCTACCAACAAATTGATGGTGTAGCAATGGGAAGTCCTATTTCCAGTGTTATAGCTCAATTAGTTTTAGAATATTTAGAAGAAAATGTATTGAATAATTCGAATGAACGAATTATAACTTTCAAAAGGTATGTTGATGATTGCCTTATAATAACATCAGAAGATTTTATTGATGATATTCTCAAAAAATTCAACGACTTTAATAGAAAATTACAATTTACTCTAGAAAAAGAAACGAACAATACATTAAATTTTCTTGATATTACTCTCATACACAAAAACAATGAAATTATCACAAAATGGCATAGAAAAGAAATTTTTTCACAAAGAACATTGAACTACAACAGTACACATCATTTGTCACAAAAAAATAGTTTAATAATCGGATATATAGACAAAGCACTTAAACTTACTTCACCTACACACAGACATAAAACATTACAAGATGTCCATAAATCACTCATAAAAAACGATTACCCTATAAAACTTATACAGAAAATCACTAAAAATAGAATTCATAAACTTTAAAACACATTAGAAACATTAACAAAAATATATTCCTCTCCCATATAATCCTGATTTAAGTAATAAAATTTCACAAATTTTGAATTCACACGATATTAAAGTAACCCACACCGCACGAAATCAAATAAAACAAATATATTCTAAATTAAAAAGTAGAACACCTCTTCTGCAAAAATCTCATGTTGTTTATAGTATACCCTGTAATAATTGTAATAAATCATATAGAGGACAAACTTTTCAGAATTTAGAAGAAAGACTAAAAGCACACAAATATACCAGAACACAAACCACAGCACTAATAAAACATAAAAACAATGAGAACCATACTTTCAACTTTAATAGCACGAAAATTTTAGAAATAGAAAAAGATCAAAAACGCAGAGAAATTTTAGAAATGTTACATATTCAAAAAAATTTAAATAAAGTCGTGAATGATATAGCAGATATCAAACATTTGAGTTCAATAAACGCAGATTTAATTCTTTAATTTTTCTAAGAAACAACATTAATCAAAACAAACAAACCATAACAACTCAGACAACTTAGACAAAATCTAAACATCTAGAATTTTCAATTTTTCTAAAAAGAAAGTATAGTTTAGAACATGTGATCTCCAAAATTACAAGTAATGTCTTTCTAAAAACAACACTCAAATATTTTAAACCTATTTTGTACATTACGTGGGTGAAGGTTTCTGTGGTTCCCTTCCCATATAATATCAACAGACCTGTCTGTTGATATTGGACTAAATAGCACGTAATTAATAACTGAAGATGGCCACAGCCGCAATGAGAAATTTTTGAAAACAAGATAAATAGTACCTATTCTTTGACTTTTCAAAATCAAAATAATTCGAACCTATTTCGAACATTATGCGGGTATAGGTTTCTGAGGTTTCCCTTACCATCTAATAATAACAGATTTGAATGTTACTATTGGACTGAATAGCACGTAATAAATAACAAAGAACGGTCACAGCCGAAAAAATTTTTTAGTGAAACATAGTAGTCTTTTTCTATTCAAACTTTTTCAAATCAATAAATGTCAAAGAAATTTCAATTTTTTCAGAAGTTTTGATAAAGCCACGAATGTCGTGGCGAAACGTCAACTTTTTAATAAAATCGAGTTTTTTGAGATTCAACAAGCCTGTTATTGCTAATAATTATCAAAAGATTATATATATATATATATATATATATATATATATATATATATATATATATATATATATATATATATATATATATATATATATATACAGGGTGACCCAGAGCTACGTAATCGGTCCATAACTTTTTTTTTTCAGAGCAAATATGGTCTGACAGTCTATTTTTCAAAATTATTTCGAAGAAAATTGCACTTCCGGTTTTGCCGGAAGTGATATCAACTTTGTTATTTCAAATGGAATACCCTGAATATTTTTTGATTTTCGAATTTCTAATGTAATTTATAATGAAATTGTCACAACATTCTTTATACCTAAAATGAACAGTTTTCAAGTTATTAATTTTTCTCCTAAAATTTTGACAGTTGCGTCTTCAACAAAAATAGGCTATAACTTCTTTGTTAGTAGGTCTATTGGTATGCGGTTTGGATTTTTTTAAACCTTGAAACAGTGTTTTATTTATTCCTTGTCAAAATTTTCCATATTTCTAACTAATTTCCTGGAAAAAACTAGGGTGAAGTTGGCAAATTTCAAACGTTAATAACTTTCTTATTTCTAATGGAATGCTATGTATATTTTTGCATTTTTAAATTAACTATCCAATTACCTTTCGTTTTGTATAAACCTTCTCTATACCTGAAGTTAATAATAACAAAGATATTTCACAATTTTGTAATAATTTATATATCAATACACCTGAGATATCGTCTAGCGTGTTATTTTGACGTATCCATGGATACCAATAATGAAAATTATTTGAAAGCTAATTGAGTCACCTTATCTAGTATTTTTTCAGTTAATAAAATGGATTTTACGCGACAAGAAATGATGGTTTACTGTATTGGAGTAGCGGTTTGAAATGTTCTGCTAGCTAGTAGAATTTATCATCAAAAATATTCTGATTCAACTACGTTTTGAGATTCTCTTATTAACAAGCATTGATTTCTTTCTGCATAACATTGAAATGTATGATTTGGAGTAACTGTTGGATCATGCGAAGGTACTCCTCCTGACCAAAATGATAATGTCAAACTTGACATTGCAATTTGACATCAGTCTAGGTACTACAAACATATGTTGTTTATAAACAACAATAATTATTGAATATTACCGTCTTAGAATTACAAACCTAATGAACAGAAAAGGTGACACAATTAAATTTTAAACAATTTTCGTAATTGGTATCCATGGATACGTCAAAAATAACTCGCTAGTCGATGTCTCAAGTGTAGTGATATATAAATTATTAAAAAAATTGTGAAATATCTTTGTTATTATCAACTTTAGGTATAGGGAATGGCTATACAAATCGAAAGGTAATTGAGTAGCAAATTTAATAATGCAAAAATATACATAGCATTCCATTAGAAATAAGAAAGTTATTAACGTTTGAAATTTGCCAACTTCACCCTAGATTTTATCAAATAATAATTTAGAAATATGGGAAATTTTGACATGGAATAAATAAAACAATGTTTCAAGGTTATAACAAAATCTAAACCGCATACCAATAGACCTACTAACAAAGAAGTTATAGCCTATTTTTGTTGAAGACGCAACTGTCAAAATTTTACGAAAAAAATTAATAACTCGAAACTGTTCATTTTAAGTATGAAGAATGTTATGACAGTTTCATTATAAATTACATAAGAAATTCGAAAATCAAAAAATATACACGGTATTCCATTTGAAATAACAAATTTGATATCACTTCCGGCAAAACCGGAAGCGCAATTTTCGTCGAAATAATCTTGAAAAATAGACTCAGTCAGATCATATTTGCTCTGAAAATTTCATATCGATATCTTCAATGACAAAAAAGTTATGGACCGATTACGTAGCTCTGGGTCACCCTGTATATATATATATATATATATATATATATATATATATATATATATATATATATATATATATATATATATATATATATATATATATATATATATAGTGATCAAATCCTTTTCAATAGCGTCCTTTTTCGATTTAACTATCCTTATCAATCCTAATGAAATCATATTTATCAGTCCAGCATGCTGCACACATTTTTTTTAAATTCGTCATATTTCAAATCGGTTTGCACCTGCTGATCATAAATATGGTTTAGATTATTCTCATCGATGCGAAATATCACCAGTAAATTTGCATAATCACGTATTAATTATTTTGGGACACGTGTGTAAGTTTGTCCTAAATAAAAACAGTCGATATTCTTGTGCGCCTACCCATGCTAAAGTATTCAAGCATCAAATTTGTTGGTGCAGGAAATGTCATCAAAGATGAAAATTGAATTGGGTTTCGAGTCTGATGGGCTGACAATATTCTCACAATTATTGTATTTATCATATGAAATTTCTTTAATTGGTGAAAGCAACTCCTCCAAATATACATATTTCGGTTGAAATAACGATTTCGAATAAACGTAAACATTCTGAAATCTTAATCCGTTGGGGTGTACTAATAAATTAATCATCCCGTTGGTTTTGAAACAGTATGAGGGGCCCACTATGAGACATCGAATTGTGGACGGTAAAAGTGCTTCGTGTCTTCTTGTCTCAACTTTACGCCCCCCATGAAAATCTGCGTTATCTATTGCTAGGGATGACTTCTGTTTAACAATACGCATGTCTTTAACTAACTGAGTTTTAGCGCAAATTGGTTTATATATATATATATATATATATATATATATATATATATATATATATATATATATATATATATATATATATATATATATATATATATATATATATATATATATATATATATATATATATATATATATATATATATATATATATATATATATATATATATATATATATATATATATATATATATATATATATATATATATATATATATATATATATATATATATATAATATTATGTAACAATGACAATACTCATTTTGTTTCATTCACTTCTTAACATCGGTATATTCATAATGCCCAACTCAAAGTTTAAAAACATTGGTAATCGTAAAGCTAGTGTAGGTAGATCAACAATCAAAGGATCAGGTTTATTGAATAATCTGATGAATAAACTACCGTTTGAACTACATTCACCTGCTGTTCTGACAAAAACATATTCGTATTGCGGTCCGGGCACAAAGTTACAGGACCACCTTAAACGTGGTGATCCTGGAATAAATCAGTTGGACGCTACATGTGAAAGACACGACACAGCTTATGATCAATCAAAAGACATCAATCAACGTCACGTAGCTGATCGTATACTTGCATCTGACGCTATTCAAAGATTTCGCTCACCTAACTCTTCATTAGGAGAAAAAGCAGCATCATTAGCTGTCGCGGCAGCAATGAAAACAAAAGTGAAGTTAGGTATGGGGTGTAAAAATAAGAATTTTAATAGAAGGATGAATAACTTGAAAAAAAAGAAAAAAAGTTTTCGAGGTGTTAGCAACTTGGCTAGAAAAGCGCTTAAAAATCGTTCAAATTTCTCAAATCTAAACGATGCAATCAAAATTGCGGTTGAGTCTATAAAAAAAAATTCTGCGGGTGGGAGAAAAAGGGGGCTGAAACTGAGAAGAAAACCTCGTATTATTCCAGTTCCCAAGACCGGAGGGTTTTTACCACTGATACCAATATTTGCAGGTCTTTCAGCCCTGGAAGCTTCATCTGGAGGAGCTGCGAAGATAGCAATAGCTATTAATAGTGAAAAATCTGCATCGGAACAACTAAAGGAATCTCAGCGTCACAATCGAACGATGGAAACTGTAGCGATAGGTAAAGGACTTTATTTGAAGCCTTACAGGACTGGACTGGGGCTTTTTTTAGACCCGACAGGTTATCGACGAAGAAAATAACCATAAAATTACCGAGGCGAGCTTTAACGAATTTCCATTTGTTGAAATTCGCTAAAATGTTCAAAATTCCTCATTTTCGTGGTACATTTATGCGAGACAATTTGCCTAGAAAAATTTGTTCTATCGAATGTGCAATAGTTAATTTGGATGAAATGAAAAATGTCGGTACACACTGGGTAGCTTATAAAAAACATAAAAATCGTGTATTTTATTTCGATAGTTTTGGGGATTTAAGTCCTCCACTCGAATTAATTTGTTATTTTCAAAGCGATCCCTCCTGCTCAATAATAAATTTCAACTACAATAAATTTCAGACATATAATTGCGGGCAGTTGTGCCTTTAGTTTCAATACTACTCTTTCGCTCTCGCTGAAAGCTGAATGAGACGATGATTATTCAATCCACAGAATCACGAACCATTTCAGTTTAACATTGAAAATGCCTATAATTAGGAAGACTAGTCGGAATGCAGCATTGAATTTTTAATTGTGTTAAATATATAATTATTGCATAATGGTTTCAATATCATTTTAGTTTTATCTGTTCAGTGGCGTGCATATTGATATGATGTCATATACGTTTACTCTTACGGGAAATGAATCGATTTTAAGTACAAATTTTTATCCACCGATAAATTTGGATGAAAATGATGATTACGATATAGGTCTTATTAATCTTGAAACTCAATGCCTAATATCGACTCGACCAATAATAAATTTTACTATACTCTAGCGAATAATAATTATAATAAAAATATTACAAAAGTAATAGAGATTCCCGAAGGATCGTACGAAGTGAAAAATATTAATCGATATTTACAACAAGCTATAGGTGTTAGTAGGAAATTTAGAATTTCAAAAATACACAATATCGAAAATAAAACCAAAAGTAGACTTGAAGAAATGGAACTTTCAGCAGCATCCCTTATTCTGAAGGCAAACAACAATACATTGAAGAGTGGAATAAAAGCGACATTCGATATTGACTTCGAGCCGAAAGATTCTCTAGCTCAACTTTTAGGTTTCAAACATCGTAAGTTGATAAAGAATAAAAGACATATTCCCGATTACCCAAGACGACGGTCAATGACAAGTCGTGTGAAAGTGAGCTCCTACATTCAGAGTTAAATAAGTTAAATAAAAAAAACTATAATTGACATTATTGTGTCCAAGGTAGTACCAAAGGAAGTTACAAGTGATATCATCAGGAATTTTTTTGTAATATGATTAACATTTTATTATTTATATATATATATATATATATATATATATATATATATATATATATATATATATATATATATATATATATATATATATATATATATATATATATATATATATATATATATATATATATATATATATATATATATATACGATATAGAGGACTTCTTGAAGAAAGATTTTCCTGAAGTTGTATGTGAGAAGTTGACATCAAAATATCCGCAATATTCCTCATCATTCGAAGTAATAATCAATGAAAGTAATGCTGAATCGGATGCCGAAATAACCGCTAGTTATTGCAGATCGTTATCAAAGGTTGGAGGCGTAGGCATTTGGTGTCAGAAATCTATAGTAACGGAAACAATTCCATTAAACAATTACTGTGTAGAACATTTTTTTGAGATTTGTCGAGTATCTTTAAGAGTTGGCATGCAAAAATGTATAATTTTAACCTGCTATAGATCTCCCAATAATACTGATTTCAGATCTTTCTGTGATGCTCTCAATGATGTTCTGGAATTGGTTCATCAACCAAATATTGGCATTCTCCTCTGTGGAGATTTTAACTTGGATATCGCGAGAGACGAAAACAACTATTTAATGCCTGCGGGAGTATTTCAGTCTTTTGGAATGCGAAATTCAGTAAAAAAAACATACGAGAAATAATTACACTTTAGACTATATATTTACAACTACAGCTAGTACTTGTGAAATGCGGCCGGTTCATTATTCTGACCATAATTTAACTTTATATTGTTTAAATCTCGTTGAATCGTGTGAAAAGCCAATTAGTGTTACGAGGGACTTCTGTGATAGAAATATTGATTGATTTTTAGGTCATCTGGTAATGATGGACTGGAATATACTTTATGAACAAAAAGAGCTTAATTCGGCGTTTAATTGGTTTCATGACATATTTATGTTATATTTCGATAAACATTTCACTTGGCGGAATTGCAGAAATGGGTCCGGTAAGCAGTGGGTTAATGATGATATAAAGTATTCGAGTTCTTGCTTACATGAACTTTTCATTCTTAGTCGAAAGTATCCCGAGCTTAAAAATTTTTATTTATAGCAAAAACGCATTCATAATAATTTGATTAGGGATAGCAAAAAATCCTTTCATCAGAGTAAAATAAATAAATCACTAAATGAATCAAAAATATGTGGACTATTATTAATACACTTAACAATAGGAAAAATAGTAGAAATGGTAATACAGTAATCAGAGAAAGCGGATCATATATTCAGGATCCGGTATACATAGCAAATAAATTCAATTTATATTTCAAGAATGCACCTAAGGAAGTTATGGATCAGGTACCTTATCTTGAATACAAAGATAGTATTCAATTTAACCCGAGAAGTATGTTTCTCCATCCATTTGTTGAGGAGGAATTTTACAAGCTGATAAATCTACGTTTAAAATCCAAACATTCTAGTGGTTTTGATGGCGTTCCTACTTTATTGATTAAAAGGTGCTTAAAAACCCTCACGGGTCCGCTGGTTTACCTGATAAATCTTTCATTTGAAACTGGCAATTTTCCGGAAAGACTGAAGTTATTCCTCTACATAAGAAAGGTGATAGGACTGACATGTCGAATTATAGACCAATTGCTCTTAGTTCCTGCTTCTCAAAGGTATTCGAATACTGTTACCTAGAAAGACTTTTACAATTTTGTACTTCAGATAAGATTTCTAATGAAAGTCAATATGGCTTTCGCCGTGGGTTAGGTACTCGAGATGCACTGACCCATTTTGTGGAGCGAATCGTTTTTTATATGGAACGTGGTGAGTTCCCTGTTGGGATCTTGTGTGATCTCAGCAAGGCATTCGACTGCGTGCTCCACGATATTCTTTTTGGCAAAGCTGAGAGGTACGGAGTGCGTGGTGTGCCCTTGAGTTGGCTGAGAAGCTTTCTGTCTGGTCGGGAGCAGTATGTTTCCGTTGAGGGGTCCACTAATCAAGGTGGACACATAGTGACCTCTGAAAGGCTTCCAATAGACGTGAGGGTGCCACAGTGTTCCATACTGGGACCTATATTATTCATTTTGTATGTAAACGATTTGGGGGCCCATTTTGAGTGCGATCTCTCCATGTATGCGGACGATACGGCCCTGATTATGTCTGGCCGCACTGGCGCGGAGCTGCAATTGAAGTGCAACTCTGATGTTGCGGCCATAAGCGGTTGGTTTTTTAGAAATATAATTTATTTAAATGCATCCAAAACCAAATGCATAAGATTTGAAAATTACAAAAATAAGGAGGCTTTTCCACCTTATATGGAAATTAATGGATCCGAAGTTTCAAAATGTATATCTTCGAGATTCTTGGGCGTTACTGTGGACGATAATTTGTCATGGAGACTGCATTGCCAGGACATCATGGAAGGACTGAACAGGGTATGCTATATGATTAGGTCATTACGTAACATACTAACTATCGAACAGCTGATATCGCTGTATCATGCTCAGGCGGGTTCAAGAATTCGCTATGCAGTCTGCCTATGGGGATCGTCGTCGGGTGCGCATAATGTTTTTATTGCGCAAAAGCGTCTTATTAGATGTCTTGCAGGTGTCACATATAGACATTCTTGTAAGGAGGTGTTTAGAGATCTCAGAATTCTTACAATGCCTTGTGTTTTCATTCTGGAAGTTTGCACTCACATATATAAAAATCATAGTAAATTTCAATCAAACGGTGATATACATGATCATTCAACTCGTAATCGAGATGAGTTACGAATACCATATAGGGCTCTGAGGGTTAGTCGTTCATCGCCAACCTGCTGAGGAAAGATATCAGGCGAGCCCCAACTATGAGTATTTTCGAGGCTAAATTGAAAAGTTTTCTTTTAGACAAGACTTTTTATGATATTGATGATTTTCTTAAATAGAGTATATTATTTTCCCTTTTTTGTTTTGTTTTGTTTCTGTATACAATGTAGATGAGTTTTGAAGAAATTTGTAGTGTTTGATTGTTGCTGTCGATTCATTATATTCTGTATTTTTGTTACTGTGACAATTTTCATAATCATTGTTGTATTGATTCATGGAATAAACATTAGCTATTTATCTATCTATCTACCCCGTGAGCATAAACAGGGTGAATTCTATAGGAATAGAGTGCAATACAGTTTCGGTATCTTATCGAAATGAAAAGTCTGTTCATATGCTACACGAAATGTTCCCCAGTGCCCCACCAGGATACAAAATTATCGAAAACCCCCGAAACGTTATTTATCTAACAATAAATACCAAGTAAATCGATGAGCTGACTGTTAAATTTGTAGATCAAGATGGTAAATTGCTCAATTTACGTGGTGAAGTCATCACAGTAAAGTTGCACTTGAAGTAAAGTCGTAGGAATGGAGATTAATTTTAGAAGCAACAACAATCAAAGAGCAAGAAGAAGACGTGCACATGCTTTCACGAATCCTATAAATTATAAGCCTTCCAAGATGTCTCATAGTTCATTGAAGAAAGTTAAACAATTAACACCTTCTAATCAGGCTTTTCTTTCTTCACTTGGTTTGAAAGTAATAAATCAAACTAAAAATTATTAAATTTAAACAATTGTGCGCCAGAGCTGTAATAAATATTCGATTGATATTCAATAGTATTTGTAGAACCAAGTGTGATTGTAGTAGCAACCCACATAGAGATTGGATATATTAGACATAAACGAAAAAACGGTGTTTTATGATGCCATTACAAATGCTGAGAAACATTCACATCTACCATACGCAGCCAGCTCGCTCAACAATAACGATGAAATACGTATACCGATACAAAATCAAGATGCATCATCCATGGAATAGTTCATTATACATTGAGGGTAAACTGACTGCGAAATCAGCTGATAATACAATATCAAAAACGGTGAAATTTGTAAATAATGGAATTATGCTATTATTTGATGAGATCAGATTCGCAATTGGTGGTATGGTAATTTCTAGGGTGAGAAATCCTGGAGTAGCAACCACAATGAATGCCCCCGCCTCTTTGAGTACATACGAGAGTACCGCATTAAGTATTGCCGGATGGAATCCTTTCGACGATTAAAATATCACCAATGACAATGGTAATTTCAATGTAGTTATTCCGCTCCGCTTTCTTTTCGGTTTTTACGAAGATTTCAGGAAATAATTTTAAATTTACGTCAGGAACTGGTCCTTATACGATTGAATTCTGATATTAATGCTATTTCGAATATCACAGATGGTGGTGAAACGGTTAAAGTAGAATTGACTAAAATCTTTTGGCGTGTACCTCATATCAATGTTGATGACATAGAATGTGTTAGATTACTTAAACAGGTATCTAGCAATCGAGAGCGCTTGAAATTGCGTTCAGAGAATGGGAGTTACATGGAAATCCTTTACTTCAACAAACGAGGAGTCAAACATGGGCTATTAAAAGCAGCACTCAAATTGAAAATTCGTTAAATTTTAAAGTCTATTTAAACTCTGAAATGTTTTCATACAATAATTTGAATCTTAACTTCAAAAATAAGCAATTTGCCGTCCTGTACGAAATGTATGCTAATTTTCAATAATCGTATTACAATCATGAAAATCAACCCTTGCTCTCTCCTCATAAATTCAGAGATATCGCATGTTTAGCAGTTAACGATTGTTCGCGACAGAATGAGGTACTGAAATCTAGAAGTGTGGATGTCCGGCTTGAATTTGAGAGCTCTGAAGATATTCCTGCAGAAACGTCAGCTTTCTGTCTGATTTTACACGATAAATTAGTCAAATATAATCCACTTACTAGCGCAATTCGTATTGTACAATAATCAAATATGTTTATCGTCGATATTCAAGGTTTTTAATATGGAAAAAGCGAGTTTATATGTAAGGAAATTGCAGTTTTGAATAATTTCACATTTTCACACAAAATCGTAAACATTCCCATAGATTATTCGCACCTTGATAATAGAGTGAAAGCTCAAGCAAATTAAATCACTAAAAATGTACACGGATTGAAATGGAGCGATGTTGGAACAATTGATCACTCAGAAATAGCACAATTTTTAAAGGAGTTAACAACGGGCTATGACGGTTCCATAATGGTGAAGGGTTTGCAAAAAAGAATTGGATTGAAAAATATGTATCGAAGAAGAATGAAGTTATTGATGTGGAATCATTAAACTGTCCTCGTTTAAGTTCTCTACAAAATACCGAATCTTTTCATTGCAATCAGCATTCATTCAATTCACTACGTTGTTCAGAAAACAACGTATTCTAATTAGGAATGTGGTATTTCAACGAATATTTAGAAAAGTCTCTGTAAATGGCACTTTAAACACCGCACTTTTCTCCACCAGAAACCAGTTCCCCCCTCAACCATCCAGTCGTCAAAACATATAAAATAGAACGCTTACGCTACAATATTAGTACACCTCGAATACATTGAAAAAAATGGTTGATAGAATAACCAACGAGTTTATCCGCCCCTCGACTTCCGAGGAGCAACTTGATTTCATTAAAGATGAAATTGATAATGCAGTGGAGAACTTGAGATGTCTGAACACAATAGTGGTCAAAATGATTCAGCAACATCAGCAGAGCCAACAATTTTTCAGCCAAATTCCAATGAATTTGACAACGTCCCACAGATCATTAGAAGGGTGTGAAATCAATCAGCCGATTACAATGGATGTGGAGGAGTATGAAGTGTCTCAACCCCACCAATCAATAACGGAGCCTGAATGCATATGTAAAATATGCACTATAATGAATATATGAATAAAATTTATTAATAATTAAATATCTATTTTTTTATAAATAAAATAGTACAAACCAATAAAAATTTTGTTTTCAAATTTTATAATAGAGTTAGATGAATTACATTAGTGATTGTAACAGAACAAGAGTTTGTTCATAATCAGTTAAATTTTTTGAGGGCCAAAGTCCACAGCATGGTCCACAAGTCCATCCTAATTGAGCATTTTCATCTTCTTTTCCAAGTTTTATATTTTTCTCGATCCATTCGAGCAATTTTCTGTGAATATCATTCGATGTGGGAAGAAATGTATAAGGTAAGTGCAATTTTTCAATTACTTTAATTATTGCAGTCAAAATTTTACTTCTTGCATAATGAGCTGTCTCGCAAACACTCACATCTATGCAAAATTCTATTTCTTATAATTTTTTTTGTATATTTACGGTGTTGAATTGGGTACTCAGATCGTATTGTTTGTCACCATTCAAGTTGTTCGATAACATATCGTATAAATACAGTGTGTATTGTTTATTCACAAAAAAAAATTCATTATCCTTAAGAAAATTATCGATTTCGTCCAAAGTCATTATTTTAATTTTTTTAATTTTACACATTTCAAGAAATAACTCTACATATTCATCAAATTCGAGTTTGTTCAGAAAAATTGAGCGAATTATCTTAGTGTTGATATTTATTCCGAATTCTTCTTCTAATTCGAAAATCCTTTGAAAATAGTTGGTCCTTAGTGTAAATTTCTTTATACGTAAAATATTTTGAAAAAGTACATTCGAAGAAGGTTTATAAGGTTTACGAAATATAGCAGTTTTCAAATATTTATCGTAAACTTTTTTCGCTTTCATTTCCACTTCATATTCCAGCATCTTCTCTAAGAATAGCTCCACATTATGATTTTTTTTTTACACTTGACCAATAAAATGTGTGTATACATGCTTGTGCGCATATAACCCCAAGGCTCAGTGTCTGTAGTACAAAGTATGAACTCACTATTCTTTTGTCATCCTGCCGGCTAAGAACTACTGTATCCTGATCTATTGAATAAACTTGATGATTTATCCATCTGATTAATTTTTCACTTTGACTAAGAGATTCATTATTAAACAAACAATTTTATTAATCACCAAATGAAATTTTCCTCATCGTATCTGAAGTAATACTTTCAGCCTTTTTCACATCGTATTGAGTAGCTTCAATATTTTTTGCACTTTATATGCATACATTTTTGAACGCAAACCTACAAATTCAAGCATTATATCCCCATGAAGTTCTTCTTTCATCTTCCCAAGCACTTTTTTATTCACTCTCGGCATATTATAAATATTATTTTCGGGATAATCTGAGGTGTCAAATTTTTCTATATCACGTTTGATGTACTCGTGAATGTCATCTACGTTAAATTGGTACACTCCCGAATCAGTGCCTGAATAGGAGTTTAAACTTACCCTTAAACACATAACATACATAATTATAGTGAAAATCATAAAGCAATAATTTGGAATTATCTAAAATGGTAAAACCTATATAAATTGGTTTACTGAGCTTCACCTCTAACTTAATCATTTCAATAATCACAAACTTTTTATTGAAAATTGTACAGCTATGGAAATAAGATATGAGGTGGCGATCCCTTCCTCTACCCTCCCGTTTTGAGTAATTCGCACATCTTTATGTTTTCGAGTCTTTTCCATACACTTTCCAAAAACAGCATTTATGAACAATTTATAGAGATTTTTTTCGAACTCGTTGCGTGACAAAGTTACATACAATTGAACTCTAACAAACGTAAAAACGTTTGTTAGAGTTCAATTGTATGTAACTTTGTAGCCAGGCAGACTGATTAAATTTCAAAACTTTATGCACCCTTTGCAAAACAAGCCCCTGTTTCAAATAAAATTTCAAATTTTTATAATCAACAATGTGATTTTTCTTAGGCAGTAGAGTGGTTAATAATTTTTTCTGATTTGATTCAGAAGATGGTGGTCACATATGCTCAGGTGCTAGGGGTAAATCTTTGTACCCCACATCACCATCATCGGCTAGATTCATTATATCTAAATTTTTTATTTCACGTTCGTCAACCCATTTAAATTCAGATTGGGGTAAAACATCACACATACTAGTACCTCACATGTTGTTCAGATCATAGTACTGTAAATATGAGGGTGGTTCGTTGATATTGTCAAGTATATAGCTGATGAGGAAACTAATTTAATATCATATTCTTCCATTAAATGAATGGAATAATTCGCCAAATAAACTCAACATTTGCGGAAAACTCGTCTGCTTCACATCCGGTTTAGAAGCAAGTCATCATTTTCTTTAGATCAATAGTCACGTACGCCAAAAGTATAAATTCGATACAAATTCAAAATCAATTCATTCTAATTCTGATCCTGATTATAAAGTCCATTGCCAGCTATAGACTTCAAGATTTGCTCCCGTCGAAAATGGTTAGGTAAGATACATTAATCTCAATATTATTATTATTAAATTATTAATTTATTTTCTCTTGACAAGCCTGATGATTGAACTAATTAAATATGGTATTAACAGTTGATTTTATTTTATTTACCCCTATTTGGATTTAGGAACCCCCAAATAATGAAGACCCCCGTTCTAAACGTGACAATATTATACCCCTCCTGCATATATTTATTATTAGCTCGAGCATAACGATTACTGCATTGAGATATGCTGCCTCTTATACCACTTTCTCTGAACATCATCATATCGACATCGGTTAAGAGCTCTAGACAAACTCCAGTTGTTTTTAGCATTGTTTCAAAACTGTAACCCGGAAAAGTATAATAATGAAGTGCATCTAGCTCGTAGGTACTCATACACGTTTCACGAAAATTTTCAAAAATATCATCTTGCAATAAGACCCAGGTAGAGATCGGTATATTCACCTAAAGTTTTTATACTAAAATGATTCCACACTTTTTGTGCATGACAAAACTGCTCGTCAGTTATATCGCAATCATTCCATTTTTTGATGTAATTGTAATGTCCGAGACTCACACAGTATTCAATTTGTCTGACTTCAATATTCCCTGGTTTTTCCATATATTTTAACAACAGTTCTTTAAATAAGTGTGATGGTTGTGTCATTTATGTTAAGAAAGAGTTTTGTGTAGAAGCTCACCTGTTAATTGAGAATAACTTAAAAATTCTTAAAACTACTCTACAAAAAAGTCATGAAAAAGTAAAAATACTTGCAACATACAGAGGTTTTGCTTTAGCTAAGGATGAATTTATACTCAGTTTAAATACTATACTACAAAACATTGATTATGACCAAGAAATATACGTATTTACAGGGGACATAAATATAGATTTGTTGGAAAAAGATACAGACTCAAAAATGGGTATTTAACTGTTATGCAGAGTTATGTCTTGACCATTACATTAAATGTGTTGTTCCAAAACATTAAATGTGTTGTTTTGGAAGAAAGCATGACAGACTATGATGCCATTTTATTGAATATTTCACTGAAAAACAGCTTTCAATCAAATAATAGAGTAAAATCATTAGAAATGGTTAATTATGAGAAACTAAAAAAACTATTGGTTAGGGAAAATTGGGAGAATGTATTGTTATGTTTGGATGCTAATCAATGTACAGATATGTTAATAAATAAGCTTGAAGATATGATTTCACAATGCACTAATACTAAAATATTGAGTAATAAAAAAGTGAGGCTAAAACCATGGATCACTGGTGGCTTGTTGGTATCAATAAGAAATAGAAATAAACTAAAAAAGGAATGTACTTTAAATCAAAATAGCGGTATCCTTCTAGAGAGGTATAAAAATTACAGGAAGGCTCTCTCCAAACTTACCCAAAAGGCTAGATACCTATACTACAAAGAGATTGCTCAACAAGCCTCAGGTGACCCAAAGAAACTTTGGGATGTAATAAAACAAGCCACCAATGATCAGATTCGGAAGGTGGAAATAAATAAGATCAGAAATAGTGAGAATGTTGAATTGAATGACAAAAAGTTAATTGCAGATGAGTTTAATTCATTTTTTGCAAATATAGGGGCTCAATTAGCAAGTAAAATAACACCTTGTAGTTGTGAAAATAATGTAGAGCGCACAGTGAATTCTTTTCTTCTGACTCCCAGTTCAGAAAAAGAAATTTTAGTGAGTATTGAGAGCCTTAAGACAGGGGTAAAGGGGGGTGAGGATGGCATTTGTTTCTCTATAATAAAAATGTTTAAAGATAACTTAGTCAAACCTTTATGTCACTTGGTGAATACTATTTTTGGTACTGGGGTTTTTCCCGAAATTTTAAAAGGTACAACTGTTATTCCACTTTTTAAACAAGAAGACAAAGCATTAACAAATAATTATAGGCCATCTGCTTTAACAAGTTCCATAAGTAAAATTGTTGAAAAATGTTTGAGATTCAAATTGAATAGTATTTTAGAAAAAACTAAGATTTTACATCCTAATCAATTTGGCTTTAGGGAGGCGTCCAGTACCGAAGATGCATTATGTAGGGTTACAGAGTCGATCCTGAAAAAATTGGATGAGGGAAAAAAGGTGATAGGTATATTCCTCGACCTCCAGAAGGCATTTGACACTGTGTCACACCAGATTCTATTAAAGCGTTTGGAACATGTGGGCATTCGAGGTATTGCCAATGACCTTGTTAAATCCTACTTGTTTAGGAGAAAGCAAATCGTAAGAATCTCAGGTGAAAAGAGTAGTGAGTTGGAGATGGAGTTTGGTGCGCCACAGGGTACAGTGCTTTCACCTCTGCTGTTCAATATCTACATAAACAGCCTCATGCATGAATTGGAGCGAATATTTTGTTTTGCGGATGACTCTGTTGCAATAGTTTGTGAGGATGACTGGGAGTCTGCAAGAGGGAATGCCGAGCTCTTGTTACAAAAAATTAAAAGATGGTTAGATTCTAGTTTACCTGTCCTAAATATCGGAAAAACTAAATTTATAGCATTTTCACTATCCTCTTGGACATTACCACGCTTTAATAGAATAAAAATGCACAACTCCCAATGTGATCGAGGAGATTTATGTAATTGTGATAGCTAGATTGGAAAAAAATCTTCTTTACGGTACTTAGGGGTAATAATTGATGAACTTTTTACTTGGAAAGAGCATGTTCAGTATGTGACAGGAAAAGTAAGAAAACTGATATTTAAATTTTATCAACTAAGACAGGTTTCACCATTTTCTTCTTTAAAAACAGTTTATTATACACTCATGGAGTCAATAATTAATTATGGAATATCAGTTTGGGGAAGCACAGGATCAACTAACATGTCTAAACTTACAATTGCTCAAAAATGGGTTATTAAAATGATGCTTTTTAAGAAAAAAAGATATCCTACTGAATTAGTGTATAAAGATAGTAAACTTTTAAGTCCTCATCAATTATTTATAAAATCAGTTATTAGATTTATGTTAACAAAAAAGTACTACAGAGAGGATTTGAGTCATGGTATTAATACAAGAATTGCAGCAAATAATAATGTTGTATTGTCCAATCCCAAACACTCTTTATGTCAGAGTCATATATATAGCATAGGTCCCAAAATATATAATAGTTTACCTTTTGAGTTAAGAAATAAGAAATACAATAGGGTAAAGAGGGAAATAGTGGACTGGGTAATTAACAATATAGGTTTTGTCTGAATATTTCTTATACTTGTGATACTTGGATGTAATCATGATTAAAATTTGTTGTTGTTGATATTATTTCGATTGGTTTCTGAATATTAGAGTTGTGTGTTTTTTGTTACTATTTTTGGATAATTTGATTGTAAGTGATTATTAATTGTTAAACACCTCTGTAGAAGTGCTTGTTAATGCAAATGAGTGCACACACAGTATTTGAAATACCATTGTGCACTGAAGTGATTAGTATATATCAGTGAGTTTTGGATATCAGCTGTTATAATTAGTACTTAAGGTCCAGTTTGTAATTACTGATGTTGCTAATAAATAAATAAAAATAAATAAAATGAATAAATTTATTATGAAATGTTTCACGTAATAGTAAAAATGAATCATTTAATCACTCCCAAGAATCTAAGTAATCATAAGGGAAAATCCCTTTTTTATTCAACAATTGAAAATCTTCATCGGATTCGTAAAAAGCCCTAGATATTTTTTCTGACCATCTTCCAAATATGAAGAAAGTTTATCTATACTGCTCGCCAAAAATCTGAACGAATCTATGAATCTAAGCTCACAATTTGTTCAGTGAACCTTCTTTGAAAATGAAATATATTTATCCTTGTTTAATGGGAGAAGAGTAACCTGGCCTGAAATTGACTCAACTAAATCTTCTAGGATGAAATGAACATCATGGGAACTTAAATTATGAAAAATTGTGGGGATAATGTGTGAATCCTTAAGTTATAGGATTGATGACTAGGCATCTGATAATTTTTAGTTGGAATCAAGTGATTATGATCTCTATATTCGATATCATTCTCGTTAAACGGTCCTTTACATATGTGACATGTAGTGGGGGGGGGGGGTTTAAATGCATTCATTTCATCCTCAGTCTATTCATCCATGGAATAATTTGTTTTCAATTTTTCATCCACAAAATATGAAATTTCCTGAAATTTTTTCACGAAACATTCAGAGCACTGTGTGCCCCGATAAGTTTCAAATCGTGATAAGGATGGGTCTTAAGAATAATGTAAATAATAAGCTATGCTGAAGGCCTTCTGTTTTTTATATTTTCTCGTTGACGAAAACGATTTTTCACTAAATGGCTCATCACATTTTTCAAGTATACTCTCAATATCCGCATATATACAGAATTTAATTTTTTCCTGGTGTGCAAAATTCTTAAATCTCAAATATCTATCAGCTTGATTAGGTAATTTTATTGAGCATTTATTACTGAGAACACATTAGAATTTATGATCCTTCCAAATTTTCTCCTGATGAAAATGATTCAAGCATCTGTGACAAAAATAGAGTTTTCCATTATGTTTTTAAATATGACTACTAAGCAGTACAGATAGATTTTCAAATAATACAAAATGATATAAATTACGCTTTTCATCAAAATCATGGTCAACATCTGTGTTTTCCACGTTTACGTCATCATTGTCAATTGACAGCATTCAAAGATTAATTGGTTCAATTTCAATATTATTATTTTTACTCAGCATAACTGGACAAATTTTTTTACTTTTATAAATGTATACATTGATTGATAAATTATTCATAATTTCAAATTTGAAAATGTCTTTCAACTTGATTGGAAATTCAATTCCATTAAACTTCAAAACATTCTTAAAATGAGGATAATTATTTTTATCGCCAACCGTCAATAGAGACATGCATTACCAAAGCAATTTTCGGAAATAAAGAAACACTTTATTTTACTGAAAAAATTAAGTATTTTACCTGCCACAAATATTTATCAATACATCCATGACTGTTTGACATTAAACAGTCCTATGTTGAGGAATCTGTACTTAATGAAACAAAAACCGCAAGGGCAATTTTGGGTGAAGTTCAAACTGGCAACATTGTTGACAAAGATAAGTCCACTAAAAATATAGGAATTGTTAACACAGATAATAATCCTTAAACATTTTCAATTCAAACTCCTTCGACTTCAGGTATTAATTTTTATAATGCATCAGGATATACTTTTACATTCAACATCACAAATAATAACTAAATGTGTTTTGTATTTGTTGTTATTTTTCTGTTTACTTTGTCATAATAAAATGTAAAAAGGTGAAGTATCTTTATTTTTTTTCAATCATAAATTTTTACGGTTGGCGATGAAATTTTGTATGCACCACGTCAGTAAAACGACTTTAACAAACTCGTCTGTTATTCGGCTTACTCATTTCGCTCGCTCGGATCATAATCCCAGACTTGTTTGATAAAGAACCATTTTACTGACTTGGTACATAAATAACTATTACGCTCTAGTTACATACCCATAAAGTGCAGCGTATATATAATAAACTGCAAGTCTGCACTATTATTCTTAGAAACCTATTTTTATATTATGGATAAGAAGTTAACGTTATAACCAATTGTATTAGCCTTCATCACTTCTAAGCTTACTCTTGAAGAGAACACATCTCTCTGTTATTTCATTTAGTATATAGTAACTTTACCATTATTGTAATAATTGAAATAAATAGTTTTTAAAAACCCTCTTGGTGTCTCACGATACATATCTGGCGCAGTCGGTAGGATACGTGCGGTTGTGTAAAAGAAGAAATCACATTTTGCTGAAGGACCGAATTTCCACAACTAGGTGTTTCTACATCGAAGCCGTATCCAGAAACAAGAATCTACACTTCGAGAACCAAGAAGCAAGAGTAGCAGAAGTCAGGGAAGAAACTACGTGCTTCAGATTAAAACTGTAAGTGCCAAATAGTTCCTTTCGCCTTCCTTACCTTTTTTCAAGTTTTAGGAGATAATAGTAAGAAATTAAAGGATTTTATTTAGAAATCGCCTTCCTTACTTTTTTCAAGTTTAGGGAGATAATTTTAAGAAAGCAAATAATTTTATTAAGAAATTAAAAGGAATAATTAAGAATTCAAAGTAAATAATAAACCCTTGCTGGTAAATAATTGAATGAACACAGTTGAAGATTTATTAAATAATTTTTATAGTTATCAATAAAAGAAGAATCAACTTCTTCAAATTCAAGAAATTTAAGTGACAATGTAAATTTAACTAGAAATATGGTTCCCCCGGTAGTTCCCCCGGTTCAGGTTCCAGAAACCGCCCAAATTAATTGGGATATTTTCGAATTTCAATCAGAGAATATTAAACCATATGATGGTGACGCGAATACTCTCAATAGATTTATCAGAATCTGTGACAAATTTGTTGAAAGATACAGAGTACATAACGACGCAGATTTGGATAAATTAATTTTCGAGTGTATTCACGGAAAGTTAATTGGCAAAGCGGAAATATTTGTAGGTAATCGTGCAGAATTACTTTCTTGGGACGATATCAAAGCCGCCTTACAACAATGCTTCGCAGACAGACGCGATTTAAACTGTATGATACAAGAATTAACAAGAACACGACCATTTAAAAATGAGACAATGCATGATTTTGGAACACGCCTTCAGGTATTACGAAGTCATGTAATTCAACGAATAGACAACAACACCACCCTAGAACGAGACAAAAAAATTTTTCAGTATACGTATTGCGATAAAATAGCCCTAAACACATTTATTGCAGGATCCACTGGTATCTTGAGAAATAACATGCACCTTAAGAAACCAGAGTCTCTCGAGGATGCAATTGCCTACATTGATAAATTTAATAATTTTGAAAAATTATATGGTAATTTTAGTAACAATTATCCACGTGATGATTATTTCAAACAAAATAATATATTCCAGAAAGCAAATTATCAAAATCAACCCAATTATAATCAATGGAATTATCAACAGCCATATAGACAAAATAATCAAACCAATGTTCCATGCGGAAACAATCATTTTGCTAATTATAACCAACATAAAAATTTTATTTCGGAAGAACTTTATATGAAAGTTTATGATCAAGAAGAGCAAGATTTAATTTTAAACCCCGTATACGATCCAGAATACGATCCAAATCAAGTTAATGAAACCGATATTTTAAAACACTCGGTATATCAAAATCAAACTAATGAAAATCAAAAATTTTCGCGAACAAGCCTCGGAAATTCAGACACTATAGAATTAAATTCAAACAACCCTTTGCCTTATATAGAAATTCAAAATCCAAAAATGAAATTACTTATTGATACAGGCACTAGTAGGTCATTTCTCCGACCTAGATTTGCAGAAAATTATTATCCCAAATGTATCTACCATAGTAATGTAGATATTACATCAGCATTCGCAAAGAGAACAATCGAATATCAAGCGAAAATTCCTGCTTTTGCAGAGTTCAGCAGTAATTATCATATTAAATTTATCTTATATGACTTCCATGAATTCTTTGACGGAATCTTAGGATTAGAAGATATCATGAATATGAATTTAAATATATACTTTTCCAATGGCGTGCTATTTAATGACAATGTTGCCATTCCTATCAAATTCAGAACACCCGAAGATAAAAAGTTCGAGTTCACTGTAGGACCTTACGAAAAGTTACTTAGAAACCTCCCAGTAACGATTCCTAATGGCGAAATATTAATAAATGAAACGAATTTAGGTAAATTACATGTACCCGAAAGTTTAACAATAGCGAAAAATGGCTTTGCAAAAGTAGAAATAACAAATGCTACAAATATACCAATCACAACAATTTTAACAAAATCCCTTGTTGCATATCCATTTTCTAATGCATTATACGAAATTCATAATTTTAACTATTCGAACGAGAATATTACAAACGAAAAGAGCAAAAATAAAATTGATGTAAAAAATTTAATCTGAACAACACATATGAATTCTGAAGAATAATCAATTATTACAAAATTATTTCAAGAGTTTCCGGACATATTTTCAAAACCCGGCGACCCCTTAACTTTCACCTCAAATATAAAGCATAAAATAAAAACCACAGATGAAATACCCATACACGTTAAATCATACAGATACCCTTATTGTCATAAGGAAGAAGTACAAAGACAAGTTGACGAAATGCTAGAAAAAGGAATAATAAGAGCCTCCAGTAGCCCGTGGAGCGCCCCCATATGGATTGTAAGCAAGAAACTAGACGTATCAGGTCAACAAAAATGGCGTTTAGTCGTAGATTATCGAAAATTAAACGAGAAAACAATCTCAGACAGGTACCCTATTCCGAGCATCACTCAAATATTAGATAAGCTTGGTAGAGCTCAATATTTCAGTACACTCGATCTAACTAGTGGATTTTACCAAATCGAAATGGATAAAGACTCCATTGAAAAAACAGCTTTCAGTATCGACAACGGACACTATGAGTTCCTGAGAATGCCAATGGGACTACGCAATTCTCCCGCATCATTTCAAAGAACAATGGACGAAATACTAAAAGACCTCCAACACAAAATTTGCATGGTATATATGGATGATATCATTATCTTCAGTACTAGCTTACAAGAACATATACAGAACTTAAAATTAGTATTTCTAAAGCTAAGAGAAGCTCATTTAAAAATTCAGCTTGATAAATGTGAATTTTTACGCAAATAAGTAGAATTTTTGTGACACTGTGTAACACCTGATGGTATGAAACCCAATAAAAACAAAATTACAGCTATACAAAATTTTTCAATACCACGTACTCAAAAACAAATTAAATCTTTTCTAGGATTACTAGGCTATTATAGAAAATTTATCAAAAATTTTGCAAAAATCACCAAACCCTTAACCAATTGTTTGAAGAAAGATCAAAAGGTAGAGCACACAAAAGAATTCATCGATTGTTTTAATGTATGTAAAAATTTATTAACTTCAGAACCCATTTTAGCATACCCAGATTTTAACAAAAAATTCGAATTAATGCCGGACGCATCTAACTATGCGATTGGTGCAGTTCTATCACAAGAAGGACATCCTATAGCATATGCATCGCGATCACTCAATGCAGCGGAAATAAATTATTCCACGATAGAAAAAGAATTACTTGCAATAGTATGGAGTTGCAAATAATTCAGGCCATATTTATTCGGTCAGGAATTTCAAATTCTCACTGATCATAAACCACTACAATGGTTATTCTCGTTAAAAGAACCAAATTCACGTCTTGTAAGATGGCGCTTAAAACTCGAAGAACTCGATTACATAATTGAATATCAACGCGGAACACTTAACAAAGTAGCTGATTGCCTTTCCCGAAATCCAGAATGTGATCTTAACGCTGTAGAATCAGATTCATTATGTGTAAATCTTGATGATTTAGACCAAATAATACAAGAAGAACTTTTTAGATTATTCCCATTACCACAAATTTCAGGAGAAGAAGTATCGGAAGTACTAGAAAATAAAAACCAAATAAAAATTTTATCAGATATTCAAATTAGACCCCAAGACGAAATACCGAAGCAAGAAGAAATGGAAACGGTACACACACCTATTGAAAATTCAATATTATTAACCCCAATAACGAATAAAGATTTAAACCCCTATAAATATCAGATAAGTTTGATTTGTAACGAAAATACGGAAAGAAAAGCAACAGAACTTGAAAATTTAATTGAGAAACAAAAAGGTCAAAAAGACTTAAATAAAAATGAAGAGATTTACTTTAAGCCAAAATCTCGAGCTAAAATCAAGGAAGAATACCAGAAAATACCTAGGAAAATCATTGGACGCATTAAGAACAAAAATCCACGAAATAAACGCTTCTATCATAGGAATCGAATAAAATAAAATAACAGCAGACAACGGTACGGAATTTAAAAATCATGACTTAGGAGACTTTCGTAAACTTCATAAAATTGAGTAACATTTTACTATTGCGAAAAAAAAAATGATAATTCAAATTCACCAGTAGAACTATCTTACTCAACCCTTTTGAACATTTTTGATGTTTTAGAGGAAATAACAAAGAATTATCAGTCAATCAGTTAATTAAACATTATATTTTACCCTACAATAATTCTATTCATTTTATAACTAAATTAACCCCATTTTAAATAATTAAAAACGACGGTATATTACTACAGACAAATAAAGGTACATATCATAAAAGTATAGCACGAAAATCAAAGTAAATCCAAACATTTTACAGGTAAAGGAAAATGAAGTTTTGGATGACCCTGGTATACCTGGCATGTCGAATAGCGACAATTGATAGCAACGACGGAGAAATCAGCATAACAAAGCTGAATAGCCTTATATTCCCCATTAGATTAGGAGCATGCAGAATAATTTATACTAACCATTCATTTATTCAATACTTAGATTTAATCGAAATAGTCAGACAAGCGGATGCTTTGAACAATAACTCCATTCAAGTTAGACGAAGAGTCGTAAATGTAAACAGTTCAAACGAAAATCCTATCTCATATAACGGCCTAGTAAGCGGAATGTTAAGTAGAACAGAATTCTTAATTCAAACGTTACAGAGGAAAATTGAAAATATTTCACCACACATCCGAGCAAAACGAGGATTATTTAACGGTATAGGTAAATTAAATAAATGGTTATTCGGAAACCTTGATTCTGACGATGGCGAAAAATATAATAAAGCAATAGAAATCTTACAAAGTAAACAAAAAGAAATTGTACACGAGGTCAACCTACAGGTGTCACTATATACAAGATTAATAAATCATTATAATAAATCATTAAATACACTCTGGCAAAATCAAATCAAATTACAAAATAATTTGAGAAAGTTCCAATTGGTAATTAAAACTACAATAGAAACTTATGAAAATTACATCACTTTCCAAGGGACTATAAGTCAAATAAATTTAGATTGTCAAAATATGATATCCTTTATAGATAATATTGAAAATGCAATTTTATTCGCAAGATCCAATTCAATCCATCATTCAATTATTTCTAGTAAAGAGATTAAAGAAATGATAACTTATTTAACTAAAATATATGAATCGTCACAGATTCCAAAATTCAAAAATATTTTAACGTACTATCAATTATTAGGGACTCAGGTAACTTTCACAGAAAATAAAATTATATTTGCAATTCATATTCCAATCATGAGACCAAAAATCCTTGATTTTTATCACATTTACCCAGTTATCCAACATAATAAAATTCTTACCCCAACCTATCCCTATTTGGCACGAACGTCACAAGAAGCTTTAGCACAGAAAGAAGAATGTCCAACAATCGAAGACATCTACTATTGCAGAGATAACATAATCTTAGAAGACAACTGTACACTTCAATTACTCGATGGAATACCACCCAATCAATGTATTACCACCGATCTCACCTTTGAACAATCTATAATTGAACAAGTAACCAGAGACGAAGTACTTATTATACCGGCAAAATCGAACCGTATATTATCAAAATGTACAAGAGATCAATTCCTGGAGATCAACCATCCTTCTTTAATCAAGATTCCAAAGGATTGCGAAATATTAATTGACCATTTGAAATTCAAAAAAAATTAACAAATTCGCCAAGGAACACCACTCATTCTACCAAAAGTTGAAATATCAGTAACAAGAAGCCGAAGCAACTTTCAAAGCTCGAATATATCGAAAATAGACTTTGACAGTCTTTACGAAATAAATAATTTAGCAAAGCAGCTAACACCTATTGAAGAACCCAGTATTCCAAACAAACTTTCGACGTCAATAACTTCAACAATTTTAATAATCGTCATTCTGCTAATAACTTCAATATTTTACATTTTATGGAAACAACGATCAACACCAAGGACCATAAAGGAGGAAATTGAATTACAAGAACCTCAAGAAGACGCCGAAGCAGCCGTCAACAGCCAACGCAAAAATAAATCCTTCATTTTTTCGACTTAGGGATGGAGGAGTTACATACCCATAAAGTGCAGCGTATATATAATAAACTCCAAGTCTGCACTATTATTCTTAGAAACCTATTTTTATATTATAGATAAGAAGTTTACGTTATAACCAATTGTATTAGCCTTCATCACTTCTAAGCTTACTCTTGAAGAGAACACATCTCTCTGTTATTTAATTTAGTATATAGTAACTTTACCATTATTGTAATAATTGAAATAAACAGTTTTTGAAAACCCTCTTGGTGTCTCACGATACATATCTCTCTCTATTTTTTTATCTGTTGGATATAATGCCACGACTACTGACCATAAAAAATAAAAAGAATCATCGTTTTGAATACTCACATTTCCTTCATTTGTTTGTAGAGCCCTGGGTGTTTTTACATGATCAGAAAGACCACATTTTATCGGATCGAATTGATTAATATTAACTTTCAAATTTGAAATTTCCACTGATGACCATCCGGAATCCCGTTCCTCAAATTCGTCCAACTCCCTCAAATATACTGAGGAAACGTATTTTTCATACCACTCTCGCAAATTTGTAGTTGTATCGATAATATTATTTTCTGTATTAAACCATTTGTTATCGAACTCATTTGAATTCGGTTGGAGAAAAAATCCCGTTAATATTGTATTGACTTTTATCATTCCAGATTTTTTTCTCCAGCTGTTTTCAAATTTTTTTGGAAATAATTTTGAACGCTTCAATGAAAAAAATTATAAGATCTTTAATTTTCAAATTAATAATAACACCTGTGCATATTCTTCGTTTAAAACAACTTTCCGTATCTTAACACATCAAATTTCTTCCCACATTTTTTTTGTTTTTCGAAGAGAAAGCAGTCACATCTTGAACACCAGCACCAATTTTCTTCTTCAGATTTATCTTCTTCAAAATCAATTGCTGCCTATATTGTTGGAGTAGGGCAAGAGAGTGCTCTAGACTGTGAGGATTTTCAAATACGTTCGTTTCGTGAATTTTCATTCTTATACCCTTTTTCAGCAGACGAATATTTTTGTTATTAATTTCCAAATATCTCATCACCTCATCCTGAGTTTTTATTAAAGATAATGCTTCACGTATTTCCTTCACAACCATTGTCGCTAAGGAGGAGACAGATTTAGCAGTTGACACGTCCATTTCTGTTTTTTTTTTATTGACTCTATTAAGCTAATTGTCTTCAATAAAATACAACCTTGACACTCTATCTCTCTCTCTCTCTCTCTCTTGCTCCCACTAATATAAATAATTGGTAGACAATTGTTCCAATTTTGTTTCAGATTTTTTCAAGTCACGTAATAACTTTTGCGGGGATTGCTCTTGAAAATAGACGAACGTGCATGAAAATTTAACGATTTCGCTCGATTATAAAACTTATTTCGAATGAAAGAATATACTAAAGCAAACCTTTATATAACCAGATTCATCCCACAGAATCAGCGCACGTGCATCGTGAGAATCCAGAATCATTAGGCTAAGTCATTAATTCCTACTTAATACGCAAAAACGTCATTCCATCATATTTTTATTCGATCCTTATCATGAGAAATCAGAATCATTAGTTTTTCATACATCTGGATAAATCAGATTCTCTGTCTACCCCATTATTATAACGATCGACCACAACAAATAAGTAAAAATCTAATATTCGAACAAAAAAATATAGAATTTATTTTTCAGACGAGTCCATAAAAGTCGTCTTCCCGACCAGGAATACACAGGAATGAAGGTCAATTCAGTTTATTACCCTTTCATAATTACTTACATATCCACATTTTTAGCAAACCATATTATTTAATTCATAGACAAGTCCTTGCACGACGCAGTAGCTTAACGAGAGATCCCTCTTCCCTCCCCGACTCATACGATAGGGAAATCGAGGTTAATTGAGTTCAATACCCCCTTTAATTACTAACATATTTACATTCTTTAGCAAACCATATTATTATTTAATTTATAGACAAATCCCGACCCCGTCTTCCAGACTCAGTAGCGTAACGAGCGATTTGAAAATGCAAAGGGGTCGTTCGAAATGGGTAGTTTGAGGCCACTATCTCATATCTATACTACTCACAGCTTACAATAGTAATGCGCTTAGATTCTTTATCGAAATTGGATATCTAACCTAGGTTAGCGCAGTTGTGATGCATCCAATTAGACTGAGGTAATGTTAGGTCCCGGCCGGCCAGCTCCAAGCGTCACTTTTCCACCACGGTCATATTCATGGAGCTAGTCCTTTTGGGTTACTTATTCGAACGGAAAATTATGCATGAAAAGCACTTTCTTTTCTCTATATAACCATCGAATTTTCGTTTTTGGCCTCCCATTCACTGAGCCCAAGAAAAATATTGTAAATATTGGTTCGTTCGCAATGATTTTATATATTCCGTTTCATAGAGATGGCCCTTTCAGGAGATTATATTTGAACAATAAATTTTGGCTGGATTGTAAACTCTTTCTTCTAAGTTATCAGTAATCATAAGTTATTTTTGTGACCGATTACTCCCAAAACGACAAAAAATTATGAATATCTATTCGACCGCTATGATTATTCATATTTCGTTTCATGGGGCTGGCCCTTTTGAATTCATATATCCGAACGGCAAATTTTGTATGAAAAGTACTTCATATTGTCTATGTGAACATCTGATTTTGGTTCTTGGCCGGGCATTATTTAAGCCAAAGAAATTATAAAAATTCGTTCGACCGTTACGATATATGAATAATCATAGCGGTGAAACCAATATTTATAATTTTTGTTTGGCTCAGTGAATGGGCGGCCAAAAACATTAATTAAATGTTTATATACAGAAAAGGAAGTACTTTGAAATCAAAATTTTCTGTTCGGATATGTGAATTCAAAAGGGCCAGCTCCATGAAACGAAATATGAATAATCATAGCGGTCGAACGAATATTTATAATTTTGTTGGCTTAAATAATGCTCGGTCAAAAACCAAAATTAAATCTTTACGTAGACAATATAAAGTACTTTCCATACAAAATTTTTCGTTCAGATATTTGAATTCAACAGGGCCAGCTCCATGAAACGAAATATGAATAATCATAGCGGTCGAACGAATATTATTAATTATTTTTGCTTGAATAATGCCCGGCCAAAAACGAAAATTAGATGTTTACAAAGACAATATAAAGTACTTTTCATACCAAATTTTCCATTCGGATATGTGAATTCTAAAGGACCAGCTCCATGAAACGAAATATGAATAATCATAGCGGTCAAAAGAATATTTATAATTATTTTTGGTTTGAATAATGCCCGGCCAAAAACCAAAATAAATATTAACATAGAGAATAGAAAGTACTTTCCATGAAATTTTTTTGTTAGGATAAAATATGTGAATTCAAAAGGGCCAGCTCCATGCAACGAAATATGAATGATCATAGCGGTCGAACGAATATTTATAATTATTTTTGGCATGAATAATACCCGGCCGGTGGTCGAACCAAAATATATATATTTTTTTCTCGGCGAATAGGCGGCCAAGAACGAAAATCAGATGTTTACATAGAAAAAAGAAAGTTCTTTCAATACAAAATATTTCGGTCGGATATGTGAATTCTAAAGGGCCAGCTCTATGACACGAAATTTGAATAATCATAGCGGTCGAATCAAAATTTATAATTTTTTTTAGCTTAGTTATTTTGCTGCAAAGAACGAAAATAAGATGTTTAAATAGAGAAAAGAAGGTAGGTACTTTTCACACAAATTTTTCTGTTCGGATATGTGAATTCAAAAAGGCCAGCTTCATGATCCGAAATATAAGTTAATATTGCGATCGAACCAATATTTATAATTTTTTTTTAACTCAGTCAATGGGCGGCCAAGAATGAAAATCAGATGTTTACATAGAGAAAAGAAAGTACTTTTCATGCACTATTTTCCGTTCGAATAAGTAACCTAATAGGGCCAGCTCCATCAATATGACCGCGGTGGAAAAGTGACGCTTGGAGCTGGTCGGCTGGGAGCTAACATCACCTCGGTTCCAATTTGTGCATTCATTGCATCTGATGCTGTACAAACTGCCATTTCTGCGCATGCGCGACTAACTAATAAATATATGTATGAGAATACGTATGGGGGCACAGAGAACTGAAATTTTTTATGAGACCCTCAGGGATTCTTCATGGGGACACCGAGCCCCCGAGGAGTCTTCATGTGGACCCCCAGGAGTCTTCATGTGGGTTCAGGAGATTGAAATTATATGATTTATATAGAAATGGGGTCCTCGGGAGTATTCATGGGACTGAAATTTTCATGAAGCCCCCAGGATTCTTCATGGGGGCACCGGGTCCCCCAGGAGTCTTCATGTGTGTTCAG
This sequence comes from Cynegetis impunctata, assembly GCA_030704885.1. Classification (NCBI taxonomy): domain Eukaryota; kingdom Metazoa; phylum Arthropoda; class Insecta; order Coleoptera; family Coccinellidae; genus Cynegetis; species Cynegetis impunctata. The sequence continues at coordinate 64,210 of JARQZK010003026.1, read as the reverse complement.
GAGATAGAAATTATATGATATATAGGCCCGCCAGGGAACTGAAATTCTTTGGTATATGGGAGGCCGTCTTCGTAGATCTGGATATCAAATTAAATACCTACATACATAGTTATTTAAAAAATAGTAGTATTATTTTCAAATATGAAACTAATACACGTCTTCGTCTCAAAAATTCATTTCAATTTTAATATATTAAATATAATCGCGTTGAAGCGAAACCAGAATGACTCAATATCAGCTGAGAGATAAGAGACATGTTTTGTAGGTCGAACGGAGTAAGGAATGAGTCATGCTATCTGAATTCAATTAGTTGCAGGGATGTCCAAAGTATTCATTCAACCCGTTAAATAGTTATTAAATATTTTTGAATGAAATAATTTATATAATGTACTGGGTGGTCCAAATTGGACACTTTTGAAGGGAAAGTCCTGTTTTTAAACTAGATAGATGAAAACTGATGACGGTGTCTGAGGCTCAATTTTTATGACAAAAAAGTTATAGCAACTTTTCGAAAATGAACATTTTCGAAAAGTTGCTATAACTTTTTTCCTGTCAAAAATTCTTTGGTTCTATGAAAACATCTTCGAAGCACTTTTTTCCGTAGAATTCAATGGATTAAGTAATTTATTTTTTCAAATCATACATCAACAGTTATTGAAGGAAAAATCATTTTTTGAAATAGGACACCCTAAATATTTCTGCATATTACGATAGAACTTAAAATTACCATTTCAAAAATGCAACACACTTGACGTTTGAGTAGAGTCATCTCTGAAATTCAGAGCTTTTAAGTTTATTCAAGTAGACTTCGAAACACACACTATGAACAAGTAGGCTTTGGACGAAGCGGCGATAAAACAGAAAGCAAGTGTTCACTAGTAGCTATCAATTGTTAGGAAAGCTGTTGACAGCAGTACTTAAAACTCATAGTTTCAGTGAAAGTGATAACAATTTATACTATATTTACACTAATAAATAAAACTAAAATAATAATAATAATAAAAATAAAGAACAAAATATTTTTTTACAAGAAGTTTTAAAAATGTCGAAAGTTTGAAAATAAGATCCTTCAACCTCCCCCAGAGGTAAAAGTCCATAGGCGGTAGGTCCGGTGACCTAGCCGGCCAACGGTTGGGTCCTTGGTTGGCTATCCAATTATTGCCTAAATTTGCAGTCAAAAAATTGCAGACAATTGCAGTGTTGTGAGGCGAAGCCCGGTCTTGCTGAAAATATATTTTCCTGAGCTCCATTAGCGGCAATTCGTCAACAAGGGGTTTAATATGTTGCCTTAAAATTTCTAAATATCTCTGAGAAGTTAGAGTGCCATTACAAATGACGGGGCTGATAATTCTATCCCTAAAAACGCCTGCCCATACACTGAATCCAAATCTTCCTTGACTTCTCTGCTCCACAATAGAAGGAGGTTTTCATTGTGCCTAAGAATGAGATTTATAGCGGTTGAAAATACCGGCACTGCTGACATAAGCTTCATCTGGCAAAATACAATTTGATAAAAAATCAATCATTTGGTTACAATTTTCCAGAAACCAGTGGCAAAAATCCATGCGGCGTTCGAAATCTCCTGGTCTAAGTTCATGAACTCTTCTGGCCTGTATGGCTTGAATTTATACTTTTTCAAAATTTGCCTAACGTTAGTTCTTGGTAGGACTGTTGTAATTTTTAAATGTCGCATTGAAGTTTTCGGATTATTTGCAACAGCTCTTAAAACGACTATTTCTTTCAATTCCCTATCCCTATCAATTAGGTTGTGTCGCAATCTTGCGAAAATGTCTCTAAAACGTTACCTTCTATCTGGATACCTCTCGGAATACAAATTGTTTTCTGCATCTACATTTTCCGCGGTTAGAATAAAGCATATATATCCCATTTCTCATAATAATTATCATACTTCATTGCAAATGTGTTTGAAAAATGAATAAAAACCACAAATTGAAGAGCGTCTTTACTACTTATATCAAAATTTGACAGCTACTAGTGAACACTTGCTTCCTGTTTTATTGCCGCTTCGTCCAACGCCTACTTGTTCATAGTGTGCGTTTCAAAGTCTACATGAATAAACTTAAAAGCTCTGAATTTCAGAGATGACTCTAGTAAAACGTCAAGTGTGCTACATTTTTGAAATGGTAATTTTAAGTTCTATCGTAATATTCAGAAATACACAGGGTGTCTCATTTAAAAAAATGATTTTTCCGTCAATAACTGTTGATGTATGATTTGAAAAAATAAATTACTTACACCATTGAATTCTACATAAAAAGGTGCTTTGAGAATGTTTTCATAGAACCAAAGAATTTTTGACAGGACAAAAGTTACAGCAACCTTTCGAAAATGAACATTTCCGAAAAACATGCTGTAACTCAGAAACGATGACAGATATCGATATGCAATTTTCACCATTAAGTTTGTCATAAAAATTGAGCCTCATACACCGCCATCAGTTTTCATCTATCTAGTTTAAAAACAGGACTTTCCCTTTAAAATTGTCCAATTTGGCCCACCCTGTACAGGGTGTGTCCACAAATTTCAAATATAGGTTTATATATAATATGCTTAGAATTATATGACGTCATTGCATTATCATGTTAACTTTAGTAGGAGATGGACTTGTCAACACACTAATAAATAAATTACCGATTGAGTTACATTAACCAGGCTTTTCGTATTGCGGACCTGGTACCAAGTTAGAAGAACGTCTTCGTAGGTGTGTGTTTAATAAACTCGACGAAGCTTGTAAAGAACACGATATTGCATACTCGAAAAGCAAAGAGCTAGCTGTTAGACATAAAGCCGATCAAATTCTCGAAGATAAAGCTTGGGAAAGAGTTAAGTCAAGGGACGCTAAATTGAAGGAAAAATCTCACGCTCTTATGGTTACTGGAATTATGAAAGCTAAACGTAAACTCGGAATGGGACTTAAAAAGTCGTTCGAAATGACTGTTGTTAACCCTGTTGCCAAAATGTTGAAAAAAGAAGGTATTGAAGAACATCTGAAAAAGTCTTCCATTAAGGCAATCAAGAAAGCAGGCGGTCGTAGAAACATACGAGTACCCCGCATTATACCATTCGAATCAAAATCGGGAGGTCTTCTACCGTTCGTGTTGCCAAAACTGTAGTTGACGCTAAAATTGCGACTAAAAAGTTGGAAGAGGAACATCGTCATAACAAGGCTATGGAATCTATAGGCAAATGCCTTTACGTAAAAAATCGAAACGATTTATGGACTTTACTTGATAAAACAAAAAAACTTTTAACTAAGCTGCCCAATAGAGCTCTATACGATTATGAGATTGAAAATTACGCGACAAATATACCTCACTTCAGGGGTGTATTTATGTGTGATAATTAACCTTAACAATCGTTAAACAAGTAATGTGGAGTAATCAACTTGGATTCTTCACAAGGACCCGGTAGTCATTGGACAGCTTACAAGCAAAATGTTGAAGATGAAGGTTGTAACGATAGATATCCAAGGATTCGTCATTGCTGGAGAATTTTGTCTGAAAGAGCTACCTATAAATAATGGAAATCAAGTCGCTCATTTCATATTCAAACTTCCAAGCGAATTCAACACTTATTCTAGAAGATAAGAAACAAATCAGATACTTGAAACGATATCATCATGGTCTGAGGTATTCAAAGGGGAATGTATCGTACGTAGAAATAGATGCTATTCTCAAAAAACTACTAACGAATGTAGATATCGTATATGTGAAGGGAAAACAAAAATACGATTTTCTATTGAATAAATTGAATTGTATTGGTCTGACGTTTCAAATAATAAATGTAGAAAATTATGGTTGGATCCCACCAAAGTTTCAATTGAAACGACCTCTGCGCATGCAGCATGATAGTGGAGAGCGCATGTGCAGTATGACAAATTCCAAAGATTTGTTTTAATGGGTTTGGAACTTCATATCGAAATAGAACACCATACAGACACGTCTGCTATAGATCTACATTTAGAAAATATGAAAATACTGAAGAAAAAAATTGCTGCTTATGAGGCTAAGAAGAATATGTTTGATTTCTTCGAACGAAGGTCCTTGAATCCCTGGTCTGATGTTTTTCATAATAAAAATAGATTCAGTAAACTGAAATGTAAATCTAGAAGATGTGTTTAATATAAAATTTGTGAAGAATGATTGTTCTATTTATTTATAACCTCTCAATCAAATAGTATTCAGTATACGTAGAGCATTAACAGAGTAAAGATGTCTGAAGAGTCACTCTATGAAATAATAGTGAAATATATATTCATATCAATATATCTGCTTATATCTATGTTCGTTCTTGTCGTAATCAGTTGTTTCTATAATGTAAAAATAACTTCTCTACCTAAAAAATATATATTTTACGATAATCATGTATAGTGTATGGGGTGTGGTTTAACTATATATTGCTTAGATAAACCTCTACAAACTGAATGCAACATAATAGAAAATGAACGACGTTGGAATGAAATTGATGGAAAAATATATTGTTGTCCATTGAAATGTATTGGGAGAGGCCTAGATGAAGACTGTGTTGATGGAATAGTTTGCTTAAAATGTGAATCCTTCGGATCTTATAGATGTGAATGTATTATTTATCAATATTTAAGGAAACATAGAAGTGAATGGTCTTTGAAATAATTATATATTTATATAGAGATTTTTTTTAAATTTACACAAGGATGAAAATGTCTGTCATACAACAAACAACTAAGCTACCGATTGAGAATTTAGATATTTTCGAGGATCAGATTGCTAAAAGACATGGTGATTTATTCCCAAACAGTTGTAGATTTTTCATAGCTGACCCTAGTGGGTCAGGAAAGTCCAATGCTTTACTAAGTTTAAGTTTCAATCCGAACGGACTCTCGAAAAGTCTCTATCAGCCCAAGTATCGCTTATTGGAGCAAGTTCGCAAGAGTACACCCGATAGTGGATATTATCCATACAAGGAAAGTGATGACATCATTGACCCTTGTGAAGCAGAAACTAATCTCAATCTTCATTTTCGATGATATAATGACCGACAAGCAGGATAAAATTAAGAATTATTATTCTATGGGTCGACATAAGTCCATTGACGTAGTATGTCTATGTCAAACCTACGTTTCTATGAAAAAACATCTAACACGTGACAACGGAAACATAATAGTCCTTTTAACAGGATGATATTAACCTACGTCACGTTTATGATGAACATGTTAGCCCAGATATGACGTATGATGAATTCAAGGAATTATGCTCTCAGTGTTAGAACGCAGATAAATATGGGTTTATAGTTATAGTGAAGGATTTCAACTTAAACAAAGGACGTTATCGAATGAGGTTTGATAAATTTATGAAAGTAAAATCATAATAGGTTAGTGTTTAGTTCATTTTCAGCATCATGACTTCCAAGAACATGTCTAAGGAGCACCAACTTAAACTTAAGATTCAACAGATTGTGAGATGTAATGAACAAATATGCTGCCTTAAAGATAGGGCGATCTGAGGAGGATAAAATGATTCAACGAATATTTTCTCCAATAACTGATCGTCTTGAACGAATAGAGGATAAGCAAGTGGCTTCAATACTCCAACGTGCAACTATTCAACCCCCAACGACTGGGTTAAAAACGACCGCGTTGTTCAACAAGTATGCGTTACAACGACTACGATTTCCAACGACACCGTTTTCGAGTGGATCCCAACGGGTGTGTTCCTCAACGACTCCGTTACAATCGACCCTCGTCGGATCCCAACGGGTGGGCCCCCCAACGAATCCGTTCCAATCGACCCCGTTGAAATACCATCTTCCTCCTACTTCAATAGCAATCAATAAACCTAGCGAAGGTGATGAAGGTAGTTCACCATTCAAACTGAAACGTTCGAAGATAGTTTCTACGCCAAGATTTCTACCTACAGATAAAGTAGCTGAATCTAAAATTGAGAAATCCTCTGATGCTGACGACGACGAAGATAATATATATTAGCAGGAGATAATCTTACTACGGCTTTTTCATTTTGAATAAATATAGATAGCTCTACGTATGTAAAATTACCTATTGTTATAGACCTGTATTCATTTATATTGATTTTCAGGTTAAGAATTTGTAAGAGAGCCCACCCACTGTCACGTTCCTGAAACTCATCCATTTTCCGAAGAATGACAGCCCGAAATTTAGAGTAATACAATTCTTTTAAGTCATCGGAGCGATCAACAACAGAACTTTCAGTTGGAAATGTTTTAATACTTTCCTCCCTAGTTTCTAGTTTGATGTAATTGTAGCTTAAAATTATATTAACTTTTAAAATTGAATTTTGAAGAGCTGATTTTATTTTATTATTAAATATTCTGAAAATTCTACTGAGGAACTCTTCGGGATCTTTGATTAAATTATTAATAATCACTCCTGTTCGCATTGTATTCTCGAAAGCTGAATCTACGTCCTTCCAAATTAACCGTTTCGTCTGATCCCTCAAACCAAGAGCCCTTTTTGAAATGAGATTGATGTATAAGGTTAATATTTTCACGAAAAGTCTTGAGAATTGCTAAATTGGTCTCGAGTTTGTGGAAGCTTGTTAGAGAATGAGAAAAATTCTCACCCCTTGTATACAGTGTGGAACAGCCAAATGGAATAAATTCGATAACGAATAAATGAGAGCGTGTTGGAAAAAACGCTTGGACACATAGATTTGTATTTTTAGATGCGCATTTTTTTCAAAAAAGAATAATTATATAGGGTGTGTCATGTGACAGTGACCGATACCAACTTTCTTATTTTGAATAGAACCCCCTGTATATTATTAGTTTTTTAGATTTTCCAGAAAATTCTAGACATAATTCATGTATGATGTCCCATACCTATCTTCAACTGTTTCGGAAATATTAAGTGTTTTCAGATGTATTACAAAAATTAACATTAAAAAAAGAAAATTATTTTATTTCACAAATAATGTGAAAAAACAAAAAAACATTAATTTCAATGTAAGAGATGTTCAAAATGTTCGCCGCGAACGTCTTGGCAACATGCTAATCTGGTATAGAAATGTCTTCTAACCCAACATCTCAGGCGTGACTGATCTAATCGCAAGCGTGATTCGTCTTTTTAAGTCATCTAAGTTGAGTGGTTTAGTTTGGTATACAATACTTTTGACATATCCCCACAAAAAAAAGTATAATGGCGTCAGATCAGGAGATCGTGCTGGCCATTCTATCGATCCGCGCCTCCCTATCCACCGATTTGGAACATTTTGGTTCAGGTACTGCCGGACATTGATTTGGTAATGAGGCGGTGCTCCATCTTGCTGAAACCATAGTATATTGGCAGGAACTTGTGGGTTTGCTGGATCAGGATATAAGTTTGTCAAAGTTGGCACGACATTATTTTGGAGCAGTTCTAAATATTTATCTCCATTCAAGTTGCCATCAATGAAAAAGGGACCTACGATATGATTTCCAACAATTCCTGCCCAAACATTATCTTTTTCAGGATATTGCGTATGTTCCTCTCTCATCCAGTGAGGATTCTCATTAGACCAATAGCGGCAATTTTGACGATTAACATGACCGTGAAGTGTAAATGTGCTCTCATCAGAAAACAAAACATCTTCTAATTGGATCATATTGTTATCTAACATTTCCATCATTTGTTCACAAAAATACGTTATTCTGTCGAAATCGTCTTCCATTAGCTCCTGAGTTGGCATCATTCTATAGGGATGCATTTTACTTTCCTTTAATATTCGAAAAATTGATGTGTGGCTAATGTTGAACAGTGAGGCTGCTTTTCGACCAGAATTATGTGGGTTTTCTTGAAACTCAAGCATAACATCCAATTTCGTATCGTCGCTTAGTTTATTGGCAACTAATTTTTTTGTCTTTCTTACATGACCAAGCTCGCGAAACTGTTTTTCTATTTTGCTAATTGTTCCTTGGGATATAGGCGGCAAATTTGGAAACTTTTCGTGAAATAAGCGAGAAACTTCCATTTGTGTCCGTGTGTTATCTCCATAACCAATCATTTGTAGAATGGTTATTTTGTGCATTTCTGTTAAATGAACCATTTTTCTGATATTATTACGTACAGTTAACGAAATTCAAACGAAAATAGCACTGACACTGATCACTACTGTCATGCAGACAGACAACAAGTTGCTAAGGCTATGAGTCTACGAAAATTAACAAAACTGTTTTTGTATTTTTTTTTATTTAATATGAGTAAAAAGTAACGCATTAATGGTTTTTGCTCACTTTCTCAATATTAAGAGCTAAATGGAAAATAAGTATTTAGTGTAATGTAGCGAATTTGTGAAATAAAATAATTTTCTTTTTTTAATGGTAATTTTTGTAATACATCTGAAAACACTCAATATTTCCGAAACAGTTAAAGATAGGTATGGGACATTGTACATGAATTATGTCTAGAATATTCTGAAGAATCCAAAAAACTAATAATATGCAGGAGGTTGTATTTAAAATGAGAAAGTTGGTATCGGCCACTGTCACATGACACACCCTATATAATTATTTTTTTTTGGAAAAAATACGCATCTAAAAATACAAATCGAAGTATCCAAGCTTTTTTCCCAACACGCTATCATTTATTCGTTATCGAATTTATTCCATTTGGATGTTCCACACTGTATCTAGTAATTCCCAATATAATTTTATTTATATAATTGAGCTATCTACCAACTTCTTCAACAATTCTAATTAATTTTAAACTTGCTCCAAAAGTTTTTACAGCATCATCAGAAATCTTCATTATACTCATGGTTGACTAGGTGTTGCTACAAAACAAAACAAAATAACAGTTAACTTTTGTTTTAATATGTACACAGAAAAATAAATTCCTTACCTTCGGTATAAAATATTAACAGTTGAACGAATAATTTGCAAGTATCTAACACTTAATTATCGCTGTCTGTGTTACTGTGAGTTGGAAACTATCGTAAGACTGAACCTTCAGAGAAATATTTCAAGTATTTATGAACGTTTTAATGAGGATTTGCTGATGAAACATTCATATTAGTACAGGGATGTCCACCGAATATAATTATTCATGAAAAATACGTAATAGATTGAGAGACAGCGTTCCGCACACTTACGGTATGGTAGCAAAGTCCTTATTAATGCTAGGCATACTACTTCATGTGCCGTAGGTGAAATGGGGATTCACTATTCCCATCGAGGGTTCTTTTGGGCGAGTCCGGAAGTTGAAAGACATCAAAATCGAAATCCGAAAACGTGATCACAGCATGGCTGCCGTTTTGATATATTAAAATATATAATTTTTTTCATGTAAAACATGGCAGACACTTCTTCCGGTTCCTACCATAATTAATAGTATTTCAAGGCTGCGAAAATTTTGACAACTTTGCGTCAAAATCGTGCGCTTTCATTAGCATAACAAATTAGTTATTTATGTATCAAGGGCGTAAATAATCACGCATTTACGCCCGTGATGCATACAAAATTTTTTGCACGACCTTGAAAGTAATAAATTAAGAAGTATATTTTACGCTGATTTTGATAACAATAATGTTCATAGAGATATTCTTAGAATTTTCTCAGCTGTGGTTTAAAATAATTATAAGGTATCCTTGGAAACGCGCATCATATTCTATAACTAGCCTCTAAATAAATCCAACTGAAGCGTCAAATTGAATTATTATTGTATTATATTTGATTTTTAAATGGAAGAACAAATAAGTTATAGTGATGAAGAGTTTTTGTGAACTCCACCAGAAGTGTTACAGTCCCTCGAGGAAGCGAAACAAGCGTTACTTCCAGCAAAATCGAAAAAAATATATGATAAAGCTTACGTTGAGTACAAAGAATTGGATAAAGAAAAAAGGGCATCAAAATTAATTAGCGAGAATATGTTATTGGCATATTTTGATGAAAAATCAAAGATATGGAAACCTACGACCATATGGAGTCACTTTTCTATGTTGAAAGCAAAAATTAAATTAAAAGACAATGTGGACATAAGCAATTTTTTCAAGCTAATGACATTTATAAAAGTGAATTCAAAAGGCTACAAGCCAAAAAAATCAAAAATTCTGACTAGAGAACAGATTGAGGAATTTTTAAAAAAGGCTCCAGATGAAACATATCTGATGATGAAGGTAGGTAACTACTTTTGATTTATTGATTTAAGCCATAAACTGTAGCTATAAACCAACACGGCTTTAATTTTTTGAATAAGATTTGATAGCTTAATATTTTTTATAGGTGGGCCTCATTATGGGTTTAGCTGGAGCCCTGAGAAGAACTGGCAAATTTGACCACAAACGATGTTGAAGATGTGGGAGATGTCAATATTGTTAAAGTTCGTGAGACAAAAAATGACAAACCAAGAGTTTTTACTATTGTCAAAAGCGTTAGTGAAAATTATTTGCAACTGTATCGAAAATATGTAGCTTTAAGACCTTCCCACATCAATCACAACCGCTTATTTTTGTCATACAGAAATGGAAAGTGTACTACCCAGGTCGTGGAAAAAATACGTTTGGCGAATTGCCGAAAAAATTAGCATCGTTTTTAAAACTGCCAAACCATACTTTGTATACAGGACATTGTTTCCGTCGATCCTCCGCCTCCCTGTTAGCAGATGCTGGAGCTAATATAACTTCTGTGAAGAGACATGGAGGATGGAAGTCGACATCAGTAGCTGAAGGTTACATTGAGAATTCCTTAAACAATAAAATAAAAATTGCAAACCAAATCCTAAATCGAGAACCATCAAGATGTGATATAGATCAAGAAAAGCCTTCAAGAGATTGTCAAATATTGGAACGGGGGCCTTCTACGAGAGAATTGAATGAAGTTGAAGAGTGTACTATTGAAACAACTCCAAAGGCCGGTTGATCAAATCGAAGTTATCAAAATTTGATCGCAAAGAGACAAATCTATTTGAATTAGATGACATTTCTAAAACTTTTACTTTAAATAATTGCAGTGATTTTAAGATTGAAGTAAATATTGGCAAAGAATAGTATTGTAATATTTATTTAATAAAATATTAGTTATATGTTTCTCTGTTCTACAAAATTTCACTACCAGGCAAAACAAGTTTTTTTCGCCCTAGGGCAAAAAAAGTTTTTCAGCCCTAGGGCAGAAAAAGCCTTCTTCACGCTCTATTCGTAAGGCAAAAAGCAGAATTTTATGACCGGTCGTGCAAAAAAAGTATTATGTGGTCTGCCGGGATGTCAGAACCGACCTATATGTCTGCTTTTTTAAATTTGTTTATGTAATAATAATATGAAGGACATATAAGTATAATTTTCAGTTGTCAAAATTTTCGCAGCTTTGAAATACAATTAATTGTAGTAGGAACCGGAAGAAGTGTCTGCCATTTAGGTTTTACATGAAAAAAATTATATATTTTAATATATCAAACCGGCAGCCATGCTGCGATCACGTTTTGGAGTCGATTTTGATGTTTTTCGACTTCTGGACACGCCCAAAGGAACCCTCGATGGGAATAGTGAATCCCCGTTTCACCTACGGCACGTGAAGTAGTATGCCTTGCATTAATAAGGACTTTGCTACTATACCGTAAGTCTGCGGAACGCTAGCTCTCAGACTATAATAACTATACATCAATCACACATTTGAAATTTCATTCGTTTTGGACATCCCTGCAACAAATGTAATTTAGATAGCATGACACATTCCTTACTCCGTTCGACCCACAACAGGGGTTTCTTAT
>JARQZK010003026.1:0-50000 GCA_030704885.1 Cynegetis impunctata | reverse complement strand
CAGAGTCGAGAATTCGTCGCAAATCAGATATGCGGACAATAAATACGCAAAAACATACAAAGAAATGAATTTGAACTTGAGAATCACCTGCAAGATTTAACAGAAAATATGCAAAACAAGATAAATAGGCAAATCATAATAACTATGAAATTAATTCAGGTTATGGTGAAGTATTTGGAAATTGATCCAGTAACTTTGTTGCCTGAAAATATGGGGTAGTATGCGTCAAATCCGGTAGTTCTGATTTTTTGCAGACTTGTTTATGATGTTGGCCTAATGAATAATCCAAGTTTGTGACCTCGAGCGCCGAACGCAACTTTGTCAAAAATCGAAAAAACCGCGAAAAAAATCGGTATTTTTTCAAATTTTGGCGATTATAATCGTAAAGGACTAGTTTTTGAAAAAAAAATTAGTCCTTTACGATTATAATCGTAAAGGACAAGTTTTTGAAAAAAAATTTCAACACATTTTTGAAGTAGACTAAATTTTCTACAATATGATACTAAAATTGTCTCTGTACATCCAATACTTTCCGAGATTAATTCTTTCAATGTTTATAATTTTATCACGTTGACTGGCCCACTACCATTAACGTGAGTGACGTTTGAACTCAAAATCTCAAAATGTCTGATCCCAGTCCCAGCGTGGGTTTGTGTTTTATATGTAAGGAGATTTTAAGTGAAGGTCAAGTGTGCCTCTCCTGGGGGTGGATATCTACGCCACATTGCTCCAACTCCAAAATGCTGACCAGAGATACAGCCCCACAACATCTCTTGCGGATAATTTCTTGCGGCTGCACGAAGGGTTGTGCTAACACGTGCAGCTGCAGAAAGGCAGGATTAAAATACTCATCAGTCTGCAGGCACTGCAGCGGGGCAATATACCTGATGTTGCAGTAGTAGATATCCCAGAAGGTGGCGATCTGTCCGATGTCGAAGTGGAGGATGACTTGTGGGCACAAGACGTTGACGATTCATCACCATTCGCTGATGGGGATATGCCATCCCAATACGTCGATCCAGATACGGACGAACCTCAACCGGGATCTTCCAAGAGGGCTAAATTAATTAATTTTTTGATTTTTCATATAACTCAATTTCCTAACGAATAATATTATTAACTTTTGTTGTATTTAGGACATAGACGGCGAGCGCGTTGGAGTCGCGGGTATCGAGGATCTAACGAAGATAATTGCGGACTTGAATAAGAATGTGCGTGAACTTCGTACATCAGTAGAATTCTGCTCGGGCAAGATCACTGACTTTGAGAAGAAATTATCGAAACTGGATGAAACAGTGAAACTTGCAAATCAATTAAAAATGAATCAATGAAGGGGGAAATTCTCGACCTGCATCAGCGCATAAACAAAATGGAACAGCATTCAAGAGAAAATAATATAGAAATAATGGATGTCCCAAAAAAAAATGAGAACTTGTTTGAGTTAATAACTAAAATTGGTTCCTATGTGGGTCACGAGGTGGGGCCTGAAGGATTGGATTTTATAACTAGGGTACCAACCAAGTTACCAAATAAACCCAAAAACATTGTTGCCAAATTTAGATCAAAAATTGAGAAGCAAAGCTTCTTAGCAACTGTTAAATTGAAACGTACAGAGCAAGGAGGTAAACAAGGGTACAAGATTGTTGATATTTTTCCAAGATGCTTTATCAATGAACATCTTACAACAATGAATAAAATACTTTATAAAAATGCTAGAGTAGCGGCTCAAAACAACAATTTCAAATATGTTTGGGTTCAGAATGGAAACATCTTTGCACGAAAAGATGACACCTCAAAAATCATACACATAATGAGCGAATCGGATTTGAAGGTGATAACGAAATAACCTGTCTTCCTCACAAAGCCAAGTCAACATGAAATACCTGAATAAAAAAACCGCTATGTCTCTACATATTGCCTATCAGAACGTTCGTGGATTGCGAACTTAACTGGGTACTTTTAAACTGAATGTTATTTCTAACTTTCATGACATAGTCTTTATAACAGAATCATGGTTGAATGACACTATTGTTAACTCCGAATTAATTGATGAGAATCATTTCTCTATTTTTTGAATAGATCGTGGCTCTACGGCTTCTCTGAAGAAGGAGGGTGGCGGAGTGCTTATTGCGGTTAGAAATAGACTGAAACCTGAAGTGCTGGTAAACTTTAATAGTGAGGCGGAAGATGTATGGGTTATGGTTAGGGTGAATAATGTTAGGGTTTATCTGTGCTGTGTCTATCTACCACCTGGCGATGAATAAGCTACTGCCTCATTTATCTCTAAACTCGAACTAAATAATCTAACCATTGGGGATAATATTTTGTTAATGTGTGGTGACTTCAACTGCCTTACCATCAATTGGGTGAGTCAAAATGACAAAGAGAATGTATTGGTTGCAACTAATGTCGATGGTTATTCGTCCAGTAAAATTGATACATTCCATTTTATGGAACTAATGCAATTTAATAGTATACTTAATAAAAATGGAAAAATACTTGATCTTGTATTATGTACTAGTAATAAAATTTATCATTTAATAAGAAATGAAAACCCATTTGTGATAGAGGACGAATACCATCCCTCGTTGGAATTTCTTTTTCATGTTGATACCACACATTATTTAAAAACCAAAATGAACTCATTCATGTTCAACTTTAAAAAAGCCAACTATGATGTAATAACTGATAGATTTGAAGCAATAGATTGGGTTGATGTTCTCCGGGGTGATGTTAGTTTCAAGGTCGATAGTTTTTATCAAATTGTAAACAATATTATAAAGGAAAATGTTCCTTTTGACTTTTCAATGAAAACTATTAAAATGATCAAAACAAAACAAAAAATACATAAAAATTGGAAGACTTATCAGAACTTGAATGATTTTCGTCATTTCAAAAACTTAAGGTCACTGAGTAAAAAACTTATATTTTCGAATCACATGAAATATTCACAAAAAAAAAAAGAGGATGAGGTTCCTAATTGTTCAGAATTTTTTTTAAGCCTTGTTGCTCGTAAGAAAAATTACTTCCGTTTTCCTGTCGAAATGAGTCTTGGACTTGAAACAGGCAATAACTCGAAGGACATATCCGAGCTTTTTGCTAAATTTTTTTATAAAGTTTATGAACCTGAGGGTCAACATAATTCAACTTTTGAATACATTCAAAATTTATATAGTAGTGATTATTTGCCGAGTATTGTTCTTAGATTGGATGAAGTAATAACTGCATTGAAAACCATAGATTGTTCTAAAGGTACTGGGCCGGACGCTATTCCTCCAATACTGCTAAACAATTGTTCACAATCTTTGGCCCTCCCCCTACTCCACATTTTTAATTTTTCATTGAACACCGCAACATTTCCAGAACAGTGGAAAATCTCATCAATCACTCCGGTGCATAAAAGCGGTCCGATAATATCGAAAACTATAGGCCTATTAGCATTTTGTCCGTTATCCCGAAGGTTTTTGAATCATTCGTTCATAAATATATTTTCAATCATATTAAAAACATAATAATTGAACAACAACACGGTTCTTACAAAGGAAGAAATCTTGAGACTAATCTCTTGACTGTTTCCGAGTATCTTCAAGAATGTTTAAATCAAAAAACTCAAGTTATATGTACTGATTTCAAAAAAGCCTTTGATAAAATAAATCATGGGATGTTGCTTCGCATGCTTGCTGAGGTGGATCTCCTCTTATATAAGTCGAAGGTCTCAATTTGTAAAAGTAGATGGCATTCGATCTGCCATATTCCGCAGTACTTCAGGGGTGCCCCAGGGGTCTCATCTGGGACCACTGTTTTTCATTATATTTTTAAACGATATAGAAAAATGTTTTAAATATTGCAATTTCCTACTTCATGCCGATGACCTCAAATTATATAGAGCTGTTGAAGGAATGGAGGACTGTGTTTTGATTCAGCGGGACATCGACAGATTGTTAAATTATTGTGCAAAAAATGGTCTCTTCCTGACATGAATATGACAAATGTCACAAAATTGTTTTCAGTAAAAATGTGCATCTTATAGACCATCAATACAACATGGCGGATTATTCTCTTTTGTAAGTAGACCATATTTCGGATTTGGGAGTGATTTTTGATAGAAAACATTTATTCGATCAGTACATCGAACGCCTTTTGGGAGATGTCAATAGGTTGCTGGGGTATGTCCTTCCACACCTGTAGGACTTTCAGAAATAATAAAACTTTCTTGATATTATGTTTTTCATTCATCTATAGTCGGTTAAATTTTGCGTCAGCAGTTTGGAATCCTCAATACAAGTATTATAAAGAGAGAATTGAGAGGGTACAGAATAAATTCCTCAGATTTTTGGCCTTCAAAAATAATATTACCTACAATAATCATGAGTACTCACATATTCGAAAGAAATTTGCCATAATGGAACTGGAGAAGCGCCGAGAAATGACGGATATTATTTTATTATACAAAATTGTCAGTTGTTTACTCAGTGTGCCTAATATTCTGCAATCAATTCCATTCAGGGTCCCGGATATTAGATTACGTAATAGAGATACATTTTATGCTCCTTCACGGAGAATAAACAGTGCACAGAATGCTCCCATTTTCAGGATGATGGCTTCATTTAACAACTTCTGCATAGACCTGGATCTTTTCAATATATCGCTCAATAATCTGAAGCGAAGTCTCAGGAACATTCCCTCATGAATAAAAAATTTTGTCACCTATGTATGCAACTGTATTGTCATTATTTCTTTTCTATTTTTAAATTTTAACATCGATGTATATGTAGTTTCGAAGAGGCGAATACTGTTTTTGGGTTTTTACCTGTTTGTATTCCACGTGATCATTAAATAAAATAAAAAATATTGAGTTAGAAAATGGTGAACAAATATAAAATTATACAATTAATATACACGACGTTTCGGTTAGTTGGGTATCTCTAACCGTTCTCAAGTGTAAACTGATTATCAGAGTTTGGATTGATCTTCATATACTCTCCCATTGGGTGAGATACGACAATAAACTTTATCTGAGATTGTTCATCGGGCAGTCGTGTGTTTACCATTAATTTTCTGATGGATGTGGTGACACACAATAAAGTCGGGTTTTCGAAATATTGCGTAGACAAATAACAATTTCCATGAAACTTTCGCTACCATTTTTATGAGCTGCGTGTTCGACACTAAAAATTCATCTGAGATTGTTCATCAGGCAGTCGTGTGTTTTGCCATTACTTGTTTAATGAATGTGGTCAAATATGATGAAGTGCTGTTTTCAGCATATTGTACAGATAAATTGAGAATGAAAATTGTGAACTTCACAGTTCTTAGAGTTTTTATGTCCAAAATTAACATTTCTTTATGTTGAAATTTTTTAATATGACAGGAACATAGCATATTTCTTCTGATTTAGCAAATCTAGTCGCCTTTGGTACTGTCAGTTGTAATAAAAACTATTGATTATTTGAAAAAACATACATTACAGAATATTTTCTCCAAAAAAATTGTGCTTATACAGGCATAAGTCTTAGGACCCAGGGTCCACAGGTGGAAAGGTAGGAAATGATCCCAACAATATCCCTTAAAATTTTGGTGGTTTATGTGCTGAACAAATGATATTTCCATTTTCCATTTCGAATAAATCTTCTGGAGGCTCAACCGAACTGCGATTGCAATGTTCTCGTAGGGTTTTCTGAATCATTCGGACACATTCAAGGGTTTTCTTCAGATATTTTTGTTTAAAGATGTAGAAGTCTTCGACTTGTTGAATGACCTCGGTATTCCATACAATGTTTTCGTTGCGTATTAACCCATAGGAATTAAGGTTAGGAATTCTTGTATTTTGGAAAGGTACTTTCTATTATAATCAGGTCATATTTATAATAATTAAAGATTGGGATGGTTATGTTAAATAATATTGAAACCCTTAATAAAAACCTTTGTTGCGCAGACAGCATAATAGTCTGATAGATGAGAGAATGGTACCATTTTTATTTATTACTTCATTAAATTTCGAAAGAGGCAGAATATTTTCCAGCTTAAGGTGCAAACGTGCATAATTAATGGCATTTTCAATTTCCGATAATGTTATTGCTATCTCGTGTGAATGGAGAATTATTAAATTGAGTTTTAAACTCAAATCTTTAACTACTTTTAACTGTTTCGTTTTTTTTTAATTCAAAAAAAATTGAAGGATACACGGGTCGTCTGGAAATTAGGTAAAGTAATTAGTGTCTTCTTTGTTTTATTCGATTTCTATGATAGAAATGTTTGCTTTGAGGATTTCTGATCCTGATGTCTGTAATAATGTTCCTAGATATTTTCTTGTGAGGTTTTTTAAATTTGGATTGACATTTTTGTTTCAAATGAACAACTTCATTTTTATGAAAGTCTTTTTGACTTCGTCGCTTTTCAATTAATTTTCCAATATTTGCTGCGTTTTTGTCTGTGGCAGTATTCGCTACTTGCAATATATTTTTCAAGGTTTCACGATTTGTCTGTACGTAATTTGAAATTATTTCATGCGATGTATCATCTGCAGGAATAGTTATATTAGAATCTAGGTCGTTTGTTTTTATGTTTGGAGATAAAGAATTAATTTCGTCTTCTAAGATATCAGTTTCGCTGGGGACAATCGAATCGTCTATATTACATACAATGTTAAAATCTCGAGATGATGATTGCTCATCGCTTATCTTAAGTGCTTCCTTTCGTTTATTGTTGTCCTTCGAAGATAATGATTCATCTTCATCTATTTTTAATCGGGACAAGTAGTTCGCATCATTGTACGTTTCTGGTTTGAATTTCATCTCGTGATTAAATTCTATGGGATAAGAATGTCGTCTTGCAATTACTTCTTGGAAAGTAATAGGAATTTTAAAGTTTTCGATTTTTGTAATTCGTACATTTGATATTTTAGGATTTGGAATTTCATTTTCCGTTTTGTCATTATGTTTAATTTCTGATTTGAAATTAAATGGTGGTTCTGGTAGCTGAAAAGCTTTTTCCGTATTATTTAGTGAATCTAAGTTAACGGTATTTCTGAGGCACTCATGTGAAAATTTTCATGATTGAATTCAGTATTTTCCTCACTTTGATTTTTATCGTTGTTCTCTATATCGACATTAGTAATTTCTTCCGATATATAATAAAAATTTTCAATTTTATGAAAAATTTCGTTGGGAAAATATTTATTATATTTTTAACCCTTGACTTAATATAAAATGACCTGCTATAACGGTAAGCTATAGGGAGTCTAGGTTTTGGGGCTGGAAACCGTAGGAAAAACAGGAAGATAATTAACACTTGCAACTTACATTGATTGTTTCTTCCAAGGTGGAGTCGTCGGCGCTACCCTTGCTTTGCACCCTGTTTGAACTCTTGTCTGGTCAGTAGAAATCGGGACTGGTACTACCAAATTCGCAATCACTATGAGATAAAACTGAGCTTGTGTAGTTCGGATTGTGCTCAAGAATTAAAATTCACTTAAACTTTTCTTCTTACTTTTTAAGTTAACGCATTGATTAATCTTCTTACAAGATTCGGAAGATTTATCTTGTTTGTTGAACTTATTTTATTCGGAAGGGTTTAATGCAACAATCCCATCCTCGTCGCCAATTTTGGTTTTCAACACTAAGAATTATAAAAAAAAACAATTTATTCAATCTGAAGTTAACAAGACGAAAGTTACTTAATTAATCTTACGGTTCTATGTGAGTGAGGGCTTATATAGGCTAGCAGCGATGAATCAGCACAAGGTTACTATTGACGTCATTAAAATGGATAAGCTGTACTTTGACTACATAACTATATATATATATACATATATATATATATATATATATATATATATATATATATATATATATATATATATATATATATATATATATATATCGGATCCAAGGGAGGGCCGTGGCACCCCTCCAGAGCATGTTGAATATCCTTGAAATAATGAAGTGATTCCCACAAATTAATTTAGAAATAATTACCCGCAACACCAAATTGAATGTTATGCGATTAAAACCATAAATACGTCATTTTAAACCAATAAACTGGTGGGAGAAAAGAGCTTTAATTACATTATTTTTCACTTGTATATTATATGTTTATTTCACCTTGGATACGGTTGCTATAAACACACTCATTAGGCCCTAGGCCATAACGCCCGCATTTGCGGGGTAATGGATCAAAACGCCCGCTTATTGTACTAGGAGAAATGAAGCAAATTTCATTGATTAATAACTTCATAATCCTTGTCGTATACGACTCTGGATTTCTCCGGCAATTAATTATTCGCAGCTTTAGCTGCATTTTCTATGATATTCTTGGGTGAATTCGTTTTCTTTTTCATTATTTCTATAAGACTATACTAAGAAAGCAGCAATGACATTCACTGAATATGATGACAAAAATATTCACAAACGTCAAAATATCAACAAACGACATGCCTACTATGAGAAGGAAAATGGATAGGAGCAACATTCATCCCTCGGGCCAGAAGCCCTTGGGCCGAATGTCTCCCTCCTGGCGTAAGGATCTATATGACGTACTTGGTACATAAATAACTATTCTGAGCTGAAAATGCTTAGATAAAAGAGAGTGTGTGAGAGTTCGCTAGGTATTATAAAATGCTAAATCGTAGAAAAATATAGTTAAATGACTACGAATTAAAACTAACTTATATTTTCATTTCTTACAAAAGTCATCAACAATAACACTAAATTGTATATAACAATTCCTATTCCCTCGAAATCTTCCAGTAATTTTCTTCTCAACATTTTAAGATTTGAAAATGAATTATATTTTCGCACTTTTCATGTAATGCTTTATTTGTTGGGTTTCCTTGTGAAAGGTACAATCAATTGCAATCGATGTCATGCGGAGTAGCTCACAATTTTCAGACTTATGAAATTTTTATTATCTTGAGGTTTTTTTCTACCTTAAAATATCCTAAACATCATTTCCAATGTAAAATTTCTTGCTGATCACGATCCTGTGTCAGAAAAAGTTAGTAAAAATAATGATAACTTTGGAAGTTTATATCTCAAAAACACCATTTTTTTTATCGCTCAAATTCTGAGGAAGAATCTATAATTATATTCACTTTGAAATAAAAAAATTCAGAACGGAAACGGGTAGTTACAAAGAAGTTACAGCTATATTTTCGCCATTTTTTGAGAATTTCCACGAATATTTTACGTCTAAGTTGTAACCACTCTCCCTTTTTATATGCCCGAGCTAGCTGAAAGAGAGATTATATATATATATATATATATATATATATATATATATATATATATATATATATATATATATATATATATATATATTGGTTCTAGTTAGTTTTCAGGAATAATAACAAGAATATTATATGAAGTAATTTACTACTTTCTTTGCATTTACAAAGTCGACTTATCTGGTTATTTTAAAATCTTGGTGGATTGTATTCACTGTTGTCTGCCTTGCCTTTTCTTGTCCCCCACGATTGGAAGTTTTGTCCACTGTTGCTTTGTGGTTCTAACTGGGATTATTTTGTAGCTCCAGTTGCAGTTTCTCTAGCTCCAGTTAAAGTTTCTTTAGCTCCAGCCAATGTTTCTTTAGCTCCAGCCAAGGTGACTAAAATAATTCGGGGCAAATCAACACTATTTCAAACTTAAAATCTTCCAAGAGTCTCTGTAGGATATCGATGGCCAATTCAAATTAACATTTATATTGATCTCAAGCAAAGATGCTAGGAAAGACAGTATATGTTCCAACATTAAACTGAACATAAGATATGACCACGTGAAATTTGCCATCGTTAGCCTACAAAAATCTTGTGTAAAATTGAAAGAGTAAAATGAGCAAATAAATTAAAACATTTTAAATTAGGAAATGTAGGATGATTATTTCAATATTGAAAGATAAATAATTTTATATAGGTAAATGCAAAAAATGTGAAATGGCGGAATATGAAAAAAATGAACTCAGATTTTCAAGATAATGCATTTATACGAAACAATTAGATTTATTCTCATAACGCCACAGATAATTAATAAATTCTATTCATTGATCACTCGCTCAATACTTATTGAATATAATTTGAAACTCAACGAAGTGAGAGATGTTGTTTCTTCAACAGATATTTTCGAAAAAAGGAAGATGTTTCACGTGTCATTCAACGCTACCGTTATTCTGTTCGTACGCAAGTCATTCCTAACTGGACGAGTCTATTCTTCCAAGGTGAAACAGTAAGAGTCCAGTAAGATAGCATTTAATAGCGTGAACCGCAATCTACAGTTCAGTGGAGGCGGTTAAGCGGAGAATTTACACGTTTCAAAGTCTACAGTGAATCTAGGCAAATATTTGAATCCTCGGAAATTTTTACATCCAATATGGGTTTGTGAAACTTCCAAATACGTTCTCACGCGTTCTTGTAACTGAAAATATGCGAAAATAATAAGGTGAAAAATTAAAAAAGGCAGTCGACATTATCTCTTGGTTACGTTGCATTAACAATTTAATCGTCTTTATGTTAATCCGTTAAATAGCTGAGACCAAAGTTACAGCGATTTGAAATGCATTTGCATATATATATATATAAATATATATATATATATATATATATATATATATATATATATATATATATATATATATATATATATATATATATATATATATATATATATATATATATATATCTATATATATATATATATATATATATATATATATATATATATATATATATATATATATATATATATATATATATATATATATATATTAATATATATATATATATATATATATATATATATATATATATATATATATATATATATATATATATATATATATATATATATATATATATATATATATATATATATAGGTAGCGGGTAGATACTCATCTATGATCCCGATATGTAACAGATCTACTTCAGGGATGCGAGCCTTGGTTTATCTCCAAATACCACATAGGAGTAACCATTGTCATATCCACAATCCTTGCCCAAACCTATCATTTTTCTTCCCAATATCCAAACCCTACTCGCCAACCCGCCCTGCAAGCGTGGCGTTTTTTAAAGTGCCAAAACCTTCTAATATGGAGATGTCGAGTATAACACGAGATTACCCCAGGTGAGTAGAGTAAACAACTTAGAATCTCACACTGAGAAATCAGTCAGCCTCACGGATTCTAGGGCAGGCAAATATTCGACGAAAACGAAGCCATCTTATTTCTATGTAGCCACATATAATATACTAACTATAAGGACCCAAGAACATCTAGACGAACTATAACAGGAGCTAAATAATATCAAATGCGACATACTTGTCCCATGTGAAACTCGCTTGCCAGGAGAGAAATGTACAACTTTGAAATCCGGTCACACACTATTTCAGAAAAACTCCGAGGAAAACAGCCACATAGGAGGAGTAGCAATCCTGATAAGTAAAAGGTTTCTATGCCAAATAACCAAATACTGTGCAATATCTAATAAAGTTATATACATTATAGTCACCTTAAACAGTAGATATAGCCTACAGATCATACACGGATATGCACCAACAGCAAGTTCAGATAACGAAGAAGCTGAAACCTTTTACGAAGATATGATAAAGACAAGGAGGCAAGAATAAAATTCGTGATAATTACAGGAGATTTTAACGCAAAAATCAGAACAAAAGAGATGGAGACACACAGTATATTGGCCATTTCGGGCTTGGGGACAGAAACGAGAGGGGAGAGATGCTGTATAGCTACTTGAACAACGAAAATCTATTTTGCCTCAATACCTTCTTCGAAAAACCCAAACAACGTAAATGGACCTGGACCAGCCCGAACGAAACAACTAAAAATGAAATAGATTACGTTCTCTCCAATAAGAACAACATATGCACCGACGTGACAGTACTGAACAAATTTTTTACCGGAAGCGACCACAGATTAGTGCGAGCGAAGCTTAAGATGAACATGAAAACAGAACGAAACAAACTCATCAAACAAGAATGCTATCCAACATCGGAAACTCTGGCACAAGAAAAAATCAAATGCCAAAATGAATTAGAAACAAGACTAGTACCAATAGAAAAAATTAAACAAATGCAAATAAACGAACTAGCCAAAAAAATGAAAGAAACCATAAATACATCCGTTAAAAAAGTCTGCTCACAATCAAAAATAAGTAAAACCATTAAGCTCCAATTAAGTACCGTCAAACTTCTCAGAGAGAGACGAGAAAGGACAGATCGAACAACAGATAGTTTCAAGTCTCTAAACAAGGAAGTGAAGAAGGACATTAGAAAATACAGTAGAAACTATATCAACAAACTAATAGAAGACAAAATAAGAGAAAACTGCAACATGAAAGTACTAAAAACAAAAAACTCAAGAGGCAGAACAAAAATTACAAAAATCAAAAACGAGAAAAACTTGATCGTCCAAGACACAAAGAAGATAGACAAAGCCATAAAAGAATTCTACACCAAGCTATACTCGCCCAGCAAAAACAACGAACTGAAAGAACTATACTTAACATCGGCTCAGAGGAAATACCAGAAATAACTGACTCCGAAATAAGAATGACACTCAGCCAGCTAAAAAACAATAAATGTGCAGGAGAGGACAAAATTACTGTAGAGATGCTGAAAATTGGCGGCAGAAAAATAGAACAAATACTGAAGATTCTATTTAATTAAATAATAGAAGAAGGAAAGTTTAACCACTCTCCCTTTTTGCATATTTCCGAGCAAGCTGAGAGATTGGTTATACATAATTATATAGGTTCTAGTTAGTTTTCAGAAATAACAACAAGATATAAAATGAAAGAATTTACTGCTTTCTTATGATATACAAGAGACTTATCTGTTTATTTCATTAATTTTCTATCGACGTTTTATTGACTGTATTCTCGGTGGATTGTACTCTTTTGATTCTTGTCCCCACGATTGGCAATCTTCGTCCCTAGTTGCTTGGTAGTTCTAGCTGCGGTTATATAGTAGCTTCAGTTAGATTTCCTTCATGGTTCCAGCCAAAGTGGTTTTTTAGTTCCAATCAAAGTGCTTCCTAGCTCCAGCCAAGGTTTGTTTAGCTCCAGCCAAGGTGACGTCTATCAGACGCCACAGATACTTAATAATTTTAATAAACTGAATATTCGTTTGATAGATATTGAATATTGTTTGACTCTTAACGATGTTGTATCTTCAACGGATATCTGCCAAAAAAGAGAAATGTTATATGTTTCACGTGCAAATTCGACGCTATCTCGATATTCTCGTCGTACGCAAGTCATTCCTAACTGAACGAATTTGACAGCGTGAATCACGGTATTTCGATCAGCAATTCAGTGGCGGCGGTTGAGCGGAGAATTTACACGTTACAGAAGATTCCACAAGATTGGTATAATTCCGAAGTAATCCTAATATTCGAAAAAGGAGACAATACGAAAATTGAAAACTACCGACCAATATCTATACTATCACACCTCTACAAGCTGTTAACGAAAATCATAAACAACCGCATAACAACTAAACTCGATTTCTAACAGCCTGTCGAACAAGCTAGATTCAGAAAGCACTTAAGCATCACAGACCACCTACACACCATAAGAACAGTAAAAGAGAAGTGCATCGAATATAACGTACCACTCCATGTGGCTTTTGTAGATTTCCAAAAAGCATTTGACTCCGTCGAAATATGGGCAGTTTTAGAATCCTTAGAAAACGCAAGAATTGATTCAAGATATACGAACATCATAAAGAACATATACGAAAATGCAAGCATACAAATAAAATTGGACGAAGAAACAAAAAAAAACCCATTAAAATGCAACGAGGAGTGAGGCAAGGAGACACTATCTCGCCCAAACTATTCACCCTTGTCCTGGAAGACATTTTTAAGAAATTAAAATGGGATACCAAAGGTGTAAACATCGACGGAGTATACTTGAATCATCTCAGATTTACGGATGACATAGTCTTAATAGCAAACAATTTGCAAGAATTAAACGAAACTCTACAACAACTAAGTGACATATACGCTACTGCCTCAAAATGAACTATAACAAAACAAAAATATTGAGCCACGAACAAACAAACAACAGTACCGGACCATATTATAGAAAAGGTCGAACACTATGTGTACTTGGGTCATGACATCAGATTAGGGAAATCAAACCAGGATGCTGAAATAAAAAATGAGAACACAACTAGCATGGGCCGCTTTCGGTGAACTTACATATATCCTGAAGAATAACTCTATTCCCATAAACCTAAAAAGAAAAGTTTACGACACTTGCATATTACCAGTGTGCACCTACGGAGTACAGACCATGTCCCTCATCAAAAAGTCGGCTAAAAAACTGGAAACAACCCAAAGGGTGATGGAACGAAGCATGCTTGGAATATCACTAAGAGACAAAATTAGAAACACTGAGATAAGACGTAACACAAAAGTCAGGGACATCGCGGAGGAGGTAGCAAGGATGAAATGGCGATGGGCTGGCCATATAGACAGAAGCGAGGACAACCGATGGACAGGTGGAATACTGAAATGGAGGCTAAGAGAGACAACAAGAAGCAAGGAAAGACCTCAAAAAAGATGGGTGGACGACATAAGAGCGGTGGCTGGCTAACAGTGGATGAGATTTGCGAAATATAGAGAAAGATGAAAACAATTAGAAGAGACCTACATCCAAGAATGGACATGTTTCAATAGTCAATTCAAAAGTTTTTCTTCCGGTGTCATGATAAATGTTATAATAAGTCTGCAGGTGTGCTTACTTTTGAAAATATCTCATAAAGCTGTCACGTTACTAATTCCGGTAAATTATGGCGTTGTCGTTTAATCTTATAGCAAAATCTATAGCAAAATTGGGAGTTATATAAAGCAAAACCTTTGATTTGACCGTTGAAAAATGTTGATAGATAGAACCAAAGTTACGGTCGTTCTACGGTGAGTAGCGCAAATTCCAATTTTTATCCATTTACCATTTGCATACCTAGGTATATATTTTTCGGCATTTCAATTCACTGAAACTTCTGACTTCTGTCCGCAAGGCCATCCTAAAAATATTGAATAAGTCTTATAATTGAATAAGTCGCGTTCTGCCATTTCAGTCTCCTTCACTCTGCTCGTCTTTTCAATATAATTATGCAGTCTTTATTTTGCACTGCAATGTGATGAATCTGACGACGTTTCACAATGCTGTCAATTACTTGTATTTGCTCAATTTCTTCATGACAATAAATCATCAGAAGAAATACTGTTTTCCAAATGAATGAAAACGAAGCAAGGTGTTTATGTTATGGATGAAATAAATCTATATTTTGAGAAATATCGTCTTCAGTGGCAAAAGCTTGCGGGTATTTGTACGGATGGGGCTCCTGCTATGATTGTTTCCCGCTCTGGCCTTTCTTCCTTTGATAATTTGTATGTAATGATTGGGGAACGCAATGCCAAGGAAAAAGAAGAGTTGCAGAACCAACATGATACTCCATTTAACAAATTTGAAAAGTGAATTCAGTCGTCATTTTCCGGTTTGCGAGGACGAAAGTTATTCAGAAACTGGTTCGCAATCATTTGTCAGTCAGAGATTTTCAAGTTCTTTATGAAATTGAAGAAAAATTGATCGAAATGCAACACGACAAACAAATTGAAATATATATATTCGAGGCAGGAATGAATCTTGAAGATTTTTCGATACAAAGATTCAAGATAAATGTTATTTAACTTTATTTTCATCGACACATTTATGTGAGCAGGAGTTCTCGGTAATGAAAAACAAGCACCGAAATCTTGCCGACATGTGTTTGGCTTCCAGTAGCACTGAACCAAGGATTTATAAGTTAGTTAAGACAATGCAGTCACAAAAATATCATTGAAATAAAACATTCACCTCTCTGAAAAAAATTGAAATAAATTATTATCAGTGATTCATTTATCATTAATAATTAAACAGTCGTTTATTTCATCGAATATTTGAGGGTAATATTACTTTCAAAAAGTTGGTGGTCCGTGACAAGACAGAATTTTGTTGAATGGTCCCTCATTATGAAAAGGTTAAGAACCAATGATTTTGAAGGTTCAATTATTTAGGCAACGTAACCCAGAGACAATATGGTCTTTTTTTAACTTTTTCCTTATTATTTTCGCTTATTTTCAGACCACGTAAAAACGTTTTTGGAAGTTTCACATAACCATGTTCGATGTAAAATATTCCGAGGATCCAAATATGTGCTCAGATTCACAGAAGACTCAAAGGAGAAGAGAAAAGATGTAAAAAACCGTAAAATACTCCTCGAAATTTTCGCAAAAATGGCAAAAATATTCCTTTAAGTGAGCCAAATCAAAAGACATCGATTGCAATTGTACCTACTTTTGAAGTGAAATAACCTTGTTATTATTCTTGAAATTTGTATTGAATGATCATTTTTCATGCTTCAAATACTTAATCTAGTATTCGATTTTAAATGGATTTTAAATTTGAAAAAAAATTCAAAATCTTAATTTTGACTCCAACTGCATAACCATTTTAACCTTAAATTAAGCATACCATTTCATCGTCAATCTAATTCTCACTCTCATAGTCAATCGTATTGCAATTACGCAAATGTAAAAGCAAATGTGATCAAATTATCGTTTACAATTGAAATATTTATAGTGATTATTACTAGTACTTTTATTAATTATATTGAGGGTTTTATTCAACAAGTAAATGTTTTAACATAAACTTAATAAATTATTTTATTTTGAATAAAAAAAATTTTATTACACCATTTTGTCGTTTGGCTGAATTATGGATGATCAAAATACAGTTTACTTTTTTTAAAAAAAAGGTGCAATATTTTTAAGCTATAAATACATTCTCATGGCTTCCTCCAAAACAACTGCCTGGATCCGCCTTTGTATATATATATATATATATATATATATATATATATATATATATATATATATATATATATATATATATATATATATATATATATATATGTAAAAATGAACAGTGTCACTTCTTTTAAGAAACTACTTTCTATTTTATCTTGTATGTTTTATTCGATTTCAGCTTAGAAAACGCCTTGATTTGTCAGTTGTTAATTAATGTCATTTTATATTTTAAATATTGTTAATTGAGAACCCGAAGAAATAGCATTGTTTTTGATTTTTTTCAGGTTCGTAATATTATTCTTTTTAGTTATCAGAGTTTGTTTGTTATATTTTCAACTAAAGAAAATAAATCTTTCAGATTGAAGACATCAAATCATCTATTTCTTGAAGTGAGAATTAAGAATTGATTTCCATTCTTATAAATCAAAAAAGTAAGCTATCTGGTTGATGTTCGACGGACTGCACTGAGATTTCAAGCTATAATGACCACATCCATGAAAATGATGAAATCTTCCTGGGAAACCATTTTTATCACAAATTGAACATGGTTCCTTCTTATCTACTTTACTTGATGAAGGAATTTGTTCGGCAGATTTATTGACTATACCATTTTTGGTATTTCGAGCGTTGTTATATTTTGTTAAACCTTCTAACTTTCTTAACTCACCTAATAATCTCTCAATAGTTGTTACAATTGATCGATCAATTCTATTTTGTAAAAATTTTGGCATACTTATCACAATTAAGTCAATAATTATGTCAGTTGGGAAATCATTTCGGAGATTCAACAACAAATTTTCTTTCCTGAAAGCGTAGTCAACTAAACTTCCTCCTATGAAACCTAAATAAATATGCCTCTCTATATTTATACCAACTCGTTTCATAGAAACTATCTTAGCAATTATTTTTCCATATTTGAAAACTATTGTCCAAACCTAATTTAATTAATTTAGAGTCAAACCATTCTTTCGCTATTCCATCCAGAAACAAACGTAAAATCAAAATTTTGTCTCTATTTTCATCCACTCCACAACGCGTGCATTCCGTCTCAAATTTCTTTAACCATAAAGTCACGGAAACATTCTTTCCATCAAAATTATTCAGCACAAAATTGTCCTTTATCTTCTTGAAATCCTTTTTATTCTCCTTGGTCTTGCCTGACAGTGCTGTTGTATTTTGCGATTCTGCATTTCTCTTCCAAATTATGTTCTCACGTATTCAGGTGAATAAGTCATTTGTAAATACTCATCCCTAAACATCACATCTTCTTCAGCATCAAAATATATTTCTTTCAATTCCGGAGTCAATGAAATAACACACGTACGAAATGAGCCCCTTGTTTTCATTGATTTCAAAATATTTTTCACCTTCGGTAGAGCAAAAAGTTCATGATGGTCATATTGATTCTGTTTGTCTTCTGGTATTTCATAATATGTTTCCGTTTCCATAGTCTGAATTCATTTAAACTTGAATATATTTTTCTTCGCATCAGTATTTGATGTTTCAAAAGGTATGCAAATTTTCATGGATGTGGTCATTATAGCTTGAAATCTCAGTGCAGTCCTTCGAATATCAACCAGATAGCTTACTTTCTTGATTTATAAGAATGGAAATCAATTCTTAATTCTCACTTCAAGAAATAGATGATTTGATGTCTTCAATCTGAAAGATTTATTTTCTTTAGTTGAAAATATAACAAACAAACTCTGATAACTAAAAAGAATAATATTACGAACCTGAAAAAAATCAAAAACAATGCTATTTCTTCGGGTTCTCAATTAACAATATTTGAAATATAAAATGACATTAATTAACAACTGACAAATCAAGGCGTTTTCTAAGCTGAAATCGAATAAAACATAGAAGATAAAATAGAAAGTAGTTTCTTAAAAGAAATGACACTGTTCATTTTTACATATATATATATATATATATATATATATATATATATATATATATATATATATATATATATATATATATGTAAAAATGAACAGTGTCATTTCTTTTAAGAAACTACTTTCTATTTTATCTTCTATGTTTTATTCGATTTCAGCTTAGAAAACGCTTTGATTTGTCAGTTGATAATTAATGTCATTTTATATTTCAAATATTGTTAATTGAGAACCCGAAGAAATAGCATTGTTTTTGATTTCTTTCAGGTTCGTAATATTATTCTTTTTAGTTATCAGAGTTTGTTTGTTATATTTTCAACTAAAGAAAATATATCTTTCAGATTTAAGACATCAAATCATTTGTTTCTTCAAGTGAGAATTAAAAATTGATTTCCATTCTTATATATATATATGTATATATATATATATATATATATATATATATATATGTGTTTATATATTTATATATATATATATATATATATATATATATATTTATATATATATATATATATATATATATATATATATATATATATATATATATATAAATATATTATATATATATATTTATATATTATATATATATATATATATATATATATATAAAGATATATATATATATATATATATATAGCGCTTCAGTATCAACCTGAGCCAATCGATGTTGTAAACAAAGCCGCTCCACCGCTTAATCGAAATGTATATCCAGATATTTTGGAAAATATCTTCCGCTTTTGCCTTTCATAACCATACATAGCAAATATACACGCAAGATTTTCAAAAACAAGAAAAATACAAAAATCCTTGTATATGCATACATTGATTAACAAGTTGAGCCAATTAACTCTCCTAACATAGTTGAGCCATTGTGTTATATACACAAGGATCCTCCATACCATGAGCCATACATTAGATATATATTTCTTAACGTTATTTTGTTTCATTAGGCTACATCTCGAGATATATTATTACTACATGCGCATATTTTGGAAATGATTTGTGATTTAAGTGCATGGTAGATTATTTCGAAATTATTCAAAGTTTGGAAGACAATATTTCTTCATACATTATTCAAAATATACTGAATAATTAACATTCAAAAGGAAATGAACAATTAAATAAAATAGTATAGGAATTAACCAGTTGAACTGAAAAGTGAAAACTTTCTAAAAGTTGCATATGAAAGTATTTATTATCTTCAGAAAATTATCAATACATTCTCAAACTAAACGATGTGTTACTAACTAACAGAAACAAAAAAGACAAAGAAACTGTGAACAGAATTTCAACATCTGAGGCAAACACATATAAAACAACAAAACTAACACTCAAATTGGTGTAACTTTAATTTATTCGGATTTTTCTTCACAAAAGTTTTCACTTCACTCTGGTTTGGTGGACGTCATATCACCCAAAATGTATTATGTAACGAACAATTATGTTAGGTGTAACTTCAACTTCAGACCCTATGCAGACAATTTTGGGCCGTACATCGAAAACGCTAGTGGTTTCAATTTAAGAAGATGAGCTTTTCCGATACTATATTTCTATAAAGGGGGCAGGCAATCCACTTCATGATGACTATTCCGTTCAAATTGTATCTCGATCTGTTTCGCTATCAGTACGCGATACACTTCGCGAATTAGAATTTTTTTTTTGAATTGAGGTGTGAAATTTGGTATGTGGATTGAGTTGATGTTAAGGTTTGTCTCTTCAATGGTATGGTTTAAACGTTTTTCCTCAACCACGATGCTTTTTCCATTTTTTGGAAAATAAATTATTTTCTACTCTTCAATTCGGTTTGCTTTTTAAGAATAATTTCTCAGAATATGATTCAATTCACTAGAATCGCATCTCGACGCGATGCATTTCGCGCGAAAAATACGACTTCAGTGATGGAGCTTTGCTGCTCACGAGTTTTTTTTTAGAGTGAAATTACATCCAACTTTCCCATAGTATATTTCTTCATAAAATGTACCTATTATCAAGGTTCTCCCATTTTTCAATTTACTCGGATTCCGACTTTGCTTTCATTCACATTTTTCTGGTACAGTTATCGGTATAACAACTACATATGAAACAAAAAGTTTCTTCTAGAGAACGAAATCGGTCGGATATTTCTTTCAGTTCTTCTTCAAAGAACAGAAATATTCATAAAATATATACTACTACATTTTTTGAGCTCCAGCCATTTTCCGGGAAAATGGCTTGGAAAATCTTTAAAAAAATACGATATAAATTAAAGCAGATGGCTACAAGAGGAACAAGTTATACTTGAAACATTTTTCTGTAGGGCGAATAGTTATTTATATTTTCCAATATTTATTCCAAAAGCGCCCAAAAAATATAGCCATATATAAATTTCCGGAAGTTGCCCCAAATTTCGGCAGCCAAAAAATCGATTTGTAGATAGTACCAATCACTAAATATTCGAGTATCTACTGTTTTACATGTTTTCAACGATTTCACTGTTTTTTCCTTACTTGTCTGGACTAATTATTTTTGTATCATCTTTACTCAGTACAAGGTTGAATATGCCGTATAGGCCAAGCTACAGAGATTTAGAGTGAGCATTTTGTGCAAAAAGTGTTAGAAGAAAACCAGCTCCGCCATTGTTTGTCAAATAGTTCCACATGATATAGTGATATGTTTTTCACTCGACTTTATTATTTATATCTTTGTTATTAACAATTTTATGCAAAAAATCGTAGAAAATGAAAAGACGAAAAAAATGAGAGGTCGGACGACTCAATCAGATCCTCAGTCTAAGAGAAAATTGGAAAAAACCGGCCAAAATGCAGTTTTTTCAAAAGTTCATAACTCGGTTAGTATTATTTATCAATATAAACTTTATTTGTGCGAAGATCAGGAACTGTCCGATGCATAGTTTTTGATCTGTGGCCATTTGATTATGTTACTATGTAATTTTCCATCAGACCTGAATGCGACAGGCATGGTCCCATTTCAATTTACTAAAAAGATTTTGAAAGTAGAATTCTCATAGTTCAAAACTTTCATCTTGGTTTTTCATAAAAACGCTGAGAAATATGTTAAAAATAAAGCTGAGTGTAGTTGAAGAGTGGGGGTTTACAATTATTATCTGACAACGTTTAGAAATTACTGTCACGTTCAAAATGCCGACGCTTTCGAATGTCATACTTCTCCTTGCCTGCTGCTCTACCCCCACTCTTCAACTACTCTTACGCGCTCGGCCGTTTTTCGTCATGTTCAGCTTTATTTTTAACATATTTCTCAGCGTTTTCGTGTAAAACCGAGATTAACGTTTTGAACTATGAGAATTTTACTTTTAATATCTTTTTTGTAAATCGAAATCGGACCATACCTGTCGCATTCAGGTCTGCTGGAAAATTGCATAGTAACATATTCAAATGGCCACAGATCAGAAACTATGCATCGGACAGTTCCTGCTCTTCGCACAAATAAAGTTTATATTGATAAATATTACTAACTGGAGGATCTACGCTACAACTCAAAAAATAACCGAGTTATGAACTTTTGAAAAAACTGCATTTTGGACAGTTTTTTCCAATTTTTCCTTAGACTAAGGGTCTGATCGAGTCGTCCGACCTCTCATTTTTTTCGTCTTTTCATTTTCTACAATAATTTCGATTTTTTGCATAAAATTGTTAATAACAAATACATAAATAATAAAGTCGAGTGAAAAACATATCACTATATCATGTGGAACAATTTTACACACAATGGCGGAGCTGGTTTTCTTCTAACACTTTTTACATGAAAAAATCTCTGTAGCTTGGCCTAGTACAGAAATAAAGTGTTTGTTCCGCCTGAAAATGGCGGCATAGTGCTTGGTGATATAATTCATTCTAGGTCACATGACCCTTAAAAATCTACGGTTGATTTGTAGTCTATAACTTTATTGCCAAATCGACTTTTTATCAAATTCAACTTGTAAAGGTATATTCATAGCATTGAATTTGGTTTGAAGGGGAACGTACAAAGAAAAAACAGACCAAATTTTCATAAAGCATTTCCGTTTTAGTACATTCATTCAAGGTATTTTGAAAATATACCATAATACGTAGTAAGACAATGCGGGATTTCAGCAATACTGCGCTTTGTTCATACTTCAAAAAAGAATATGCACCTGTACGTGTCTATTATCCGAAAACGTTTAATGAATAATTTGTGAATTTTATTCCAAACTTCAGCAGTTTGCAGTACAGATGAATCTTAATTGCCGAAAATGAAAAATTGCCATTTGTCAAATATTTAGTAGGTCTGTTTCAATATTCTAATCAGAATCATCAGAATTTAAGGATAATCCTATCCCACCTGCAAATTGTATACGAATTGTTGCAATAAATACTCTATACAGTGAACTGTGTCTCTGTAGGTTGGACCAGATAATGATGCTTGAGCAAGGTAAACCTATGCATAAAATAATTTTAAGAAAACAAAAGAGTAATGCAAATATAACATTTGCCAACGAAATACATAGCCATAATACGCGTAACATAAATAATGTATATGTAAACTCTAATTGGATAAATCTGGGGCTTTATAGCCCAGTACAATGTGCGTCTAAACTTTATAATTCTTTCACAGAAAATCTAAGATTGATGAGAAACTACAATGTTTTCCTTAAAAACCTAAGAATTTTTCTGGAAATAGAATAAAGTAAAATGTGATATTTTTGCAATTAGTTGTCAAGTATACCTTAGTCATCTGTAAATTAATATTAAGAAAAAACAAATGAAAAAATTGTATATTGTTGAATACTTATAAAATTTTATCTCGAGGCCAGAGCTTTTGGCACTGATTTGAGATTGTTATAATACATTGTTGTAAATTTTTATTCATTTTTATTTTCAAAAAAAAAATCACGATTTTTTCTGAAAAAATCAACGAATCAAATTTTTCCATTAAATCGTGATTGTTTTGATTTTTATCAATTTATACTGATTTTTTCATTAAATATGGCCCCAATGAATTTTAAAATCACTTATTTTCATTATTTTGTCTCTATTCTCACGAAAATATTCGTTGTCTAGATGTACAAAATTACTTGTATTGACATGAAAATTTTCAGTAGATTGAAGATTGAAGATTTGAAAAATCAGTTGATCTAAATCGCGATTTAAATTATGATTCAAATCGTCGAAACCTTGTGAGTGGGACTTTACTGTTATTTCACAATTTCTGAAAATTATGAATTTTATTGAGTTAGTTGACTTTCTATCGCTGTTGGATAACATCTTAACAATATTGAAAATTATTATTTTGTTTTTAGTTTGATTGGCTATTAGAGTTTTTTCAACTATATATTATTTATTCGAAGTACCTACTTCTCTGTTTGAAAAATTTTTATTAATGCATATATATATGCATAATAAAATTGTTGACTTGATATGAGTATGGTAAGCACGACTTTTGTTTATAATTTAAATATTCACCGAAATGAAATTCAATACTTGCAAAAAATTTGATAATAAATATCTGAGATGTCTAGATTTCTTGAAGTGTTGTTCATTTATGAATCATAAAACCAGCTAATCGGACGATTATAATAAAATTAATGTAATTTTCAAAAAATTTTCAGAATTTATTTCGAAATAATTTTTTTTGCTGTTGAGTTTGCATATCACGAAAACATAGTTAATAGATAACCCGGAAGGATTCTCATATTTTCATCGAATGTAATTCGAGAATATGTTTTCAAGTTGATTTTTCAGTTATCTCCTAAGATTTTGCCGTTGGTCAAACAACATTTGCGTATTTTTCATATTATTTAACGTTCAGTATTGAGATTTTCTGAAGAATATCTTGTTTATAGTGTTTGGAGTACCCGATTACAATCACATCGGATGAAAATCGAATTTCAAAGAATTAGGACTGCAAGTATAAAATTACGTTATCCCTCCAATTTTTTTCTGAAATCTAGAGATCAGAAATCATCAGGAACATAGTACGTACTAGTGTCACTAGTAGTCAGTGATGTAGATTTAAAGGTAGTGATACTTCTTCATTCGTAACATGTATGCAACTGAAAAAATTAAACGGTCAATTCAATTTTCTGAAAAATCGTTAATTTTTCGAAGAAATGGAAATAAGGAACAAAGAAATCGAATACACTAAAGTGAGATTTTCTCGAAAAACCTTCAGAAACATTTTTTTAGAAAAATATCGACTTTTAGAAAATTGTATCAAACGGTACATATTGACGTAGCAGTTATGAATGAAAAAGTGCATCACTTCTCCTAAATATACACCAGGTAATAGGGATTTTTCGGAAAAAAAAACTCATAGCGTTTCTACATACAGAACTAAGAATACTTACACACAAAAAATGCAGCCCTCATTTTTTGACTTAAGATTGATAAGCGCTGGCGCTCTCTTAGTGAAATATAACTTGAGATCATTTAGATTCTTAGAATCAAAACAAAATAGATTAGGTTTATTCAGCTGCATTGTTGCCAAATATAATGGCTCAAGTTGGTATGAAGACTCTGATATACGTTTTCAATAATTCAGCTACAACAGCGCCACCAATGGTAAAGAGTCGAACTAAAATTTTCAGCATTAATACCAAGCTGAGCCACTCATGGATGCTAAATAGCTCAATTCTCCCGCGTATTTTTTATAATAGGAATCTTCTAAGAGGAGGCGAAAGGGGTGTACTATCTAGTATTTCGCTCTCGCAAAAATACAGCCAGTTGTTATTGAGTGAGAAGCAAGAAACAAACCTGAGCCGTATATGTGGCTCGGCTTTACGAGCTGGCTCGGATTTGTGTGTGGAAAAACGGTTAATTGGCTCAGGTTTGTATTAAAGCGCTATATATATATATATATATATATATATATATATATATATATATATATATATATATATATATATTTATATGTATATATATATATATATATATATATATATATATATTTATATGTATATATATATATATATATATATATATATATATATATATATATATATATATGTATTTTGATTTTCAGGTTCTCGCGTAGATAATCTGGTTGTCTGGTTTCCCGGGTTTCTATCCGCGTATGGGCTTCGTCTTCGTTGAAGTCTGCTCGACGTTTCGGCAAAATCACATTTGCCATCTTCAGGTAACTCTTCTTGGTCGGAATGAATACACTGAACTCACTGAGTTATATATATATATATATATATATATATATATATATATATATATATATATATATATATATATATTTATATATATGAAAAATGCGAATATTGATTGCTTGGATTGAGTACTTATGAGAGTATTGAACGAACTTGACGTTTTCCAACTGTCCCTTTGTATTCCCGATCGCCTGATACGCTAAAGAGTCGGAAAGACGGCCAGACGGGCAGGGACTTGTCTGAAAATTAATTCATATATAAATCAGTCCGAGATAATTAATGGGTGGCATCTAGAGTCTGGAATGTTTCTTTCTAAAATGCAGGTGCCCTGATTCTGTGGGATGAATCCGGCTATATTAAGGCTGGTTAGAGTACACTATTTCATTGTATCTAATTGAAAGTTTCAAATCATCGCAATCGTCAGTCGCAGTAATGTTTTCAAAGTTGATCGTTCAGTCCCAATCTAGAGAGTTTATTTCCTGTTAAAACTTGGAAGTCAATAAAATATTCAAAGTGTTATCGATAAGCAGAATTGCGACAAATTATGGTGAGAAAATATCATGTACAACCCAGGACTTCGCAACAACACTCACCGATCAAGAACTT
Organism: Cynegetis impunctata; assembly: GCA_030704885.1. Taxonomy (NCBI): domain Eukaryota; kingdom Metazoa; phylum Arthropoda; class Insecta; order Coleoptera; family Coccinellidae; genus Cynegetis; species Cynegetis impunctata. The sequence continues at coordinate 23,506 of JARQZK010003026.1, read as the reverse complement.
ACAAATATGAATAAATATATAGATGAAAATGAGGATATATTTATTCAAAGTACAAGACGAGTGGACAAGACTGAGAATATTCAATTTTCTGAGGAATAATAGATCAATCATATCTTCAGTATGACCCATTACCATCATCAACTTCAAACAAATAGCAATGAGATATCAACAAAAATTTGAGAAGAAAAAATAAAATAAAGTTGAGTGTAGTGCAAAAAAGAATTCGTTGCTGGCGTAAGAAACTGCAGACGTTAAGGACGCAAATAGCAACTTATGAACTCAGAAAAAAGTTTGATAGAACACAATTTTTTTTAAAAAATGATGAAAGAGAAAACAAAATGTTAAAATTAATGATAATATTAAATTTCATGTTATTTATTCGTGAAAATATACTTACTGCAATGCTCGAAAGGGTTTATGGGAGCAATATGGACGTGAAAGAGTGAGATTCTGGAATAGAATACATAAAACTGGTGAATTCATAACGGCAATTCTTGAAATTCATTAGAACTTCTAAAGAAGGTGATAATTTTTATTCAGATTATCTAAAACATTATAACCGTCCCCTACCTCTCTATTATGTATTACCGATTGGTAAACATTGATATTTCATCAGTGAGAGAGAGAGAGAGAGCATTGCAGCAGATCGGAGATCAGGGATGCACAGACTTATAGGGAAAAGGAACAGGGGCCACTCGGGAAAATTATGAGACAATGACGGGCCACTACAAACAATACTTATTCACACAAAAATTTGTATTCTAAAATAATATGACTTATAATGACGAAAATAAAAAAACATAAAAAAAAATTTTCGTTTATTTTCCTGCTTCGACCACGGAGGTTCATTAGCAGATAACTCAAAGCACTTTACGTTTTATTGTACAATTGAATGGATTTTAAGTAGTTTATTGTATGTTCGGTGTTGTGGCCTACAATTTTTTCTAGAATATGTTCCAGTTCATCGTCCTCTCATTGTTTTCGATATTGCGGGCACTCTATCAAGATGTGTTTTGTAGGGTGCATTCGCGTTGAGCGCTAACACGCTTTAAGCGCTAATAAGCTTCGTTCTCTGTGGTCGACTCGCGCTCACAAACACTTAACTCTAAGCGTAAGCTAACCTAACTTTTGTTGTCGATAATTAATAAATTAGTAGGGAAATGTTAAAGCACAGTATTTGCGTGAACTATCGGGCTTTTGCCTACCTAAGCGCAAAAAGAAGATCTGACATTCACCTTTAATGCTCAAAGCCAAAGCGTGAGCGTCTCTAAGCGCTAGTAGGCCAACACGAACGCCAATAATCTGTGCTTCTGAGCGTGAGCGCTTAAAGCGTGTAAGCGCCCAACGCGAATACACCCATAGTTAGCCGGGTTTGACAGGTATCGTATTGTGGTGGTTCTTCATTCTTGAACAGGTAGTAATGGGTTAGAATAGTACTATGTCCGGTTCTTAGTCTGTTTCTTCTGATTTGATCTGTTGTGCAGTGTAATGGAGGGAATGTTTTGAAGGATATGGGTTGTATTTCTTTAAATTGAGTTCTCTGATTTGTCCACTCATTATTCCAGGCATGTTTTATTTTGATGTTTATTTGAGATATGCAATCATCTATCAATATTATTGGTATTTCTTTGGTGAATCGGGTGGCTCTTTTAGCGGCTATGTCGGCTTATTCATTTCCTTCAATCCCAACGTACGAAGGTGTGAAGTAAAATATGACTTCAATGTCGTTGGTTCGGATGTTATGTCTTGCTTGGTGTATTGCAGATTCAAGAGGATTTTTGTTGTTGTTCTGCCTTATATTATGTAGTGCACTAAGGAAATATGTGCATACATAGTAAGATGATTTGGGATTTGTGCTGTGATGGTCAAGAATATATTTCAATGCTTCGTTTATGGCAGATAACTCTCCTGTGTATACACTTGCAGATTTGATGTAGAATTTCTCAATCCCTTCAGGGGCAACGTAAGCTAAGCCTACCACTTCCCAATCTTGTTTCAATGACGCATCAGTGTAAAGAAATGTGGACATGGGATACTGATTTTTATATCGAAGAAATTGATTCTGTATGAGTTTTGGTGGTGTAGTTCTTTTATCAAATCTTTTTAAATCGATGATTATGATAGGTGGTGGTAGTGTCCAAGGCGCAAAAGAGAGGTAGCATAATGGTGTTATATTTGTTATCTGAAAGTTGAGAAGTGTACATGAGTCATGTACTCTTTCATGGCATGGTTTAATTAGGCTTGGGTGATTTTCGAATATGGATTGAAATCGACGTTTGATCAATATATGTTTATTTGGATGTTGTTCTCTGGAGCTTGCTCTGGATGCATATTTTAAAGTTATTTTATGACAATGGAATCTTAGAGGCATTTCTCCTGTTAATGACTGCAGACTGGCTATGGGTGTAGTTCTATGTGTTCTGGTTATTATTCTAAGTGCTTTATGTTGTATGATGTCCACGCATTTGAAGTAGGATTTTCTTGACGCAGGATAAATCTGTGAAGCGTATGCCTGTTTCGATTTAATGAGACTTTTATATATTTTCAGTAGGTTTGTCGTGTCCGCTCCCCAGGTTGTGTGCGATAGTACTCTCAATAAATTTATAACGCATTTTGTTTCTTGTTTTATTTGGTTTATATGATATTTCCAATTGAGCCGATGGTCCAAGTGTATACCTAGGAATTTGGTTGTTTCTTTATAATTGATCATTTCTTTATTCAAGTAAAGTTAAGGTATCTGTTCATTTTTCTTTTGTGCGAAGAGCATATAATTGGTTCCAGTTGTTGAAAAGGTAAAACCTGTAGTTTTTGTCCATGTTTCTATTTTTGTCAAAGTATTTCGTATTTCTTTTTCCATAGTTTTTATATATTTTCCTTTTACATATACGATGTAACATTGCGATTTTGACCAGTAGATGAATATTTGTTGTCATGTCATTTATTGCTATTAGGAAAAGTATTGAGCTCAGTGCGTTTCCTTGAGGTATGCCATTTGTTTGAATTTTTGATTGTGAAGTAGTGGATCCATTTAAACGTGTATGAAAAGTTCTATCAGTCCTAACATTTTCGACGAATGCTGTTATATTGCCTCTCATGTTCCAATCCCACATGGTTTGTGTTATTTTTAGTCTCCAAGTAAGGTCGTAGGCTTTTTCTATGTCTAAGAATACTGCCAGTACAAGTTGCTGGTTTGCGAAAGCTTCTCTCACTTCTGTCTCAATATTTAATATATTATCTACCGTTGATATGTATTTTCTAAATCAGCTCTGGCATGGAGATATTAGTTTGTTTTTCTCTAGTTACCAAACAATTATATTATTTATCATTTGCTCTTGGATTTTACACAAAGTACAGGTGAGGAAGATAGGTCTATATCAGTCTAATGAGTCTTTAGGCTTTTTTGGTTTATGTATCGGTATGATTATTGCTTCTCTCCATTTCGACGGGAATTCTTGGTTGGGGAATATGCTGTTGTACAATTTTAGGAGGAACTCTGGATTTTTGGGTGATAGTTTTTTTAAGAACATGTATGGTATGTTGTCTGGTGCTGGACTGAAATATTTACATTTTTGTAATGCATCTTTGAGTTCGTTCTTTGTGATGGGAAGATTCAATGGGTTATTGTTATCACTATCGTGATTAAATTTGGATTGTCTTTCTTTAAGTTGTTCATATTCAAGAAAATCTGGGTTATAATTTGTATCCTTGAATTTCCTTTCATAATGTTTCCAAAAGTTTCGCATATTTCTTGATTAGTAGTTATTGCTTTTCCATCTTGTATAATGAATGATATTTGGCTCGTACTGTTGATTCCTCTGATTTTCCTAATTTTGTTCCATAATTCGGAAGATGATGTTTGTGAATTGATGCTAGTAGTATAGTCACAAGGTTTATGGCTCAACTTGACCTTGGACGTAGTCTTGGATGGGACGGGGACGGGAAGTCGGCCATTTTGCGGATGGCGGCCATTTTCCACGACGAGGCGGACGTCGCGCGGGTCGATGTCCGACAGGACCTTGGACCTGTCGACGAGGCGGACGTCGCGCGGTCGACGTCCGACATGACCTTGGACCTATCGTCGAGGCGGACGTCGCGCGGGTCGACGTTCGACATGACCTTGGACCTGTCGTCGAGGCGGACGTCGCGCGGTCGACGTCCGATATGACCTTGGACTGGCGGACGTCGACCGTTGCGCGGTCGACGTCCGACATGACCTTGTTGCGCGGTGCCGGCACAAGAGCGCAAGGAGTGCACCTGGTCACGGCAGACGGCTCCTATTCGCGTGAACTATCGATCGACTCCGACTTGACCATCGGTCTGTGCAATTGCGTCGGCATCGCCAAACCCGTCGCTTCGCGCGCCACCAGCTGCGAACGCTATCTCGTGTGCACGGGAGCGCATCGCCGTCAATCGATCAGTCTCGTCTTGTTTACGACGACGACCGCGACTACGTGGAGCCAGTCAACGTCATCGAAGGTAGGGCATGTGTAATTATCCGCGGTCGTCGTAGTCAACAAGACGATACTTGCAGAATTGACAAGGATATTGGAGAGAATGTTGTTTTCAATTATATCCTAGAACGAGTTATTTCGATCGCAGTGCAACAGAAACTATAAATTGAAAAGTTCTTCCTCGGCTCAACTTGACCTTGGGCCTTTCGACGCGTCCGACATCGTCTTGTTTACGACGACCGGATATTGAAAAGAATGTTGTTTTCAATTATATCCTAAAACCAGTTATTTCGATCGCAGTGCAACAGAAACTATAAATTGAAAAGTTCTTCCTCGGCTCAACTTGACTTTGGGCCTTTCGACGCGTCCGACATTGTCTTGTTTACGACGACCGCGACTATGTGGACCCAGATAAACATGACGTCATCGAAAGTGGGGCATGTGTAATTATCCGCGGTCGTCGTCGTAAACAAGACGAGACTTGCAGAATTGACAAGGATATTGAAGAGAATGTTGTTTTCAATTATATTATAAAACCAGTTATTTCGATCGCAGTGCAATCAAGCTGTTGCACGTCTAATTGGACTAGTAATGATATGTCAAATTATTTGAAGAAGTTGGATAGTTTATTGAAATGCAAATCTGTCGTAATTGTTATCGTAATTAACGGAGAGATTTTTGAAGTGACTGGTTATAATTGAAAACGATATATATTCATACTAATGTTGAAATAAAACTATTAATAATTGACAAAATATTTTATTATGCAAATGAAATACAATATATTGCTACAATAAATTATTCCTCGAGCTGAAGAATATTATTCAGACACCAATCTGACCATTTGATTACATTATTTCGAGCACAACGTCTGGTTTTATTATAGTGAACAGAGCAGGATTCAGAAATTTCGGAATTTCAGCTGGGCAGTTATACTCTGTTTCTTATCAATCACTCTATTTGATACGTATCTTTGGAGCCACATATTTTTTTACAATGATTGGTCCCTCGTAATCAGCAGCCAATTTTGCTAGGAAATTTTCAATTTGAGAAAGGTCAATAGTATCCTATAGCTCTATAGCTCATTCCATCTCAATCCGTGAATATTCTGGGTAACCCAACCAGCATGACGTCTAAATTTTTCTTCAAGATGCTCACAATGAATTGGAAAATTTACTATTTCATGAAAACAGCGGAGGTTTTTCAGAGCAGCAATTTCTTTGCATAAGAATTCACTATTCTTGTACTGAAAGCCTTGAACGTCCAATGTGAACAGCATTTTTTATTGTACTATTCTCACAGTACTTGTTAGAGGGTTATATTTCACCAATTTGTCATGTGAAATTAGACAGTATGCTGATGTATTTGCTGGAATATTTTCAGAAGTTTCATATTCTAGACGGATATCCACAGAACCGGATTTAAGAACTTCATTCTGACGTGAGCAATCGATAACTGACAATGGGGCATTATCTCTAAACTTATAAGGATCTAATAATATCTGGTTCTCCCTACCATAATAGGATCTTTGAAAGCAAGCGTACATTTCGTATAGAAGAGCGAACTGATTGTTTTTGAAATTGAGATTGATATTGTCGTATGGAAACATCTCCAAATTTTAAAACAGTTTTATATTAGACAGATTACAGTGATCAAACTTGCTAAAGTCGGACTCAACATTATTTTTTCGGTTTGTTTCGAACCCAAATATTATGAATCGTGGTTTCTCCATTTGAGTACTTGTCTAGATAGTCCAACTCTGGTTCATAGTTTGCTGCAGCAAAGGATTTTCGAACAATTCCCATGATCTGAAGGGTACATCGAGTTCTTGATTACTTGAAATCTGACGTAAAAGTCTGATTCTTTCTCTATCCTCAACATTAATATGGGGTACTCTCCATATAACCTTTGTGAAGTTTATATTGAAAGTTCCATCTTTTTCACTGCTTATAATAGCGTTTGTATCAGAATTTGTACGAACCAACACCAATTATTGTCGTAAATTGATCGGTATACGTTTGAAATCTTCACAAATTCCGAATAGAAAACATAAAGGTATGACTACATTACAGTTTCCCGAACTATCAGTTATTTTGTTGTTGTCTTCCAAAGGATTAAACCCAGAAATAGATGATGCTCTGCTCTCGTCATTACTAAATGAACAAAAAGCTTTCATGGTGGTAGCAATTCCTTGTAAACGGACTCTGTCTATGATTATGGAGCTAACTTCATATCGAATTTCATCGAAAAGACTCACTATTCCATTATTCACAAACTTAACAGCTGATGATGGTGTGCCATCTTTTGTTTTAGCATTAATTTTGCCTTCTATTTAGAGCGAGCTATTTCAAGGGTGAGTATAGACATCTTGTTGTTGAATAGGAATTCTGATTTCAACGTTCTTGTTGAATGCGTTTCCTGCATATGGTAGATGTGAATGCTTTTCAGCATTCGTTATGGAATCGTCGAATATGGGTTTTTCGTCAATATTAAGGATATCCATTTTTCTAACAGGAGCTCCTACTGAAAAGTTCTAAATATTACACGTGTCACAAATCTCACGAACAATTTTCCACCTATTTACCTCGATTTATTATTTTCAATCCAAGCGAGGAGAGAAATCGTTTATTCTCAGATGTTAATTGATTGGTTCTCGATTTAGCAATGGCTGGACTTCTTTGAACGATGTTATTTATAGTAGAATATTTGTCAACTCTCCTATCAACAAGGCATTTATAAAAATTGATACCCATCAGGACTTCTTTCTTAGATGTAACCTTATCGTCACGACTTCTCCACGTAGATCAAAGACATTACCTTCTTGATCGACTATTCGAATATTTAACACATCAATTTGTTTAGTATTGACAGGTAAATAAATTACATTTCTTGGTGTTTCTATGATCTTGAAACCTGGTGGAGTATTCGGAAAAAATTCATGAATTATATGTACACTTTTGTTATATTTGTTCGATCCTGCTGCTATATTACATTCAATACCTATAATATCAACTTGATTAATATCTACAGGAAAATCTGAAATATGTCTCTTATTGGCTAAGAGTTTGGTATGTTTGAATCCTAAGATATCAGTCAATGTATCGTGTGGTTCAAAATTAATATCAAATGTTGCTTTTATTTCACTCCTCAATGCATTATTATTCGCTTTCAAATCAATCATTAATATATCTTCGAGTTTTTTTCTTTTTTTAGTAATTTTACCTATGTAATCAAATAAGTACATTCCTCTCTTGATTGTTCTTTTAAAGATTGATTCAAAAAATCGTTTATGCTTGATACTTGATATGCTCCTTCAGGTATCTCTAAAACTTTTTCAGTGGTGCTATTTGGTAGATAGTAGCGAAATTTATTATTTTTTTATTCACATTCGGAATAGAATAATATGTCTCAAATGTGATCAAACCTATTTCATACTCAACGTTTTCATCCAAATCGATAGCTGCATGGAATGTTGTTGTTAACACAGATTCGTTACCTGATATTGTGAATGTATACGACATACTGGTTTGTCGCTTGCTTTCTATTGAATGAAAATAGTCAAGAGAAGTTGAGTTATTTATACTTCATAATTAAATAGGAACTTGAGACAGAGATTACCGCAAAATATTGAGTTGAAAGTTTGAAACCTATCATAATTAAAATAAACTGTACAAGGCATCGATTTGAAATATTCAATAACTTCCAGAGGCGGTCGTAAATCACCAAATGAATCATAATAAACAATTTTTTCTTTATTTTTCACATAACATGTCCAATGGGTTCCTTCATTTTCTTCTGAATCTGAATTTATTATTCCACACTCTTGCGTTGAAATTTTACGAGGTAAATTATTTCTCATGAATACTCCGCGATAATGGGGGATTTTCAATATACCGATAAATTTTATCAAGTCAACATTTGTGAGTGAACAGTTGGGTAGCTTTACAGGTAATTCTCTTTCATTCCAGCAGGGGCTAAAAAAAGACCTAATCCAGATTTATAAGGTCTTAAATATAAACCTTTTTCCATAGATATAGATTCCATCATTTGGTTGTGACGTTGAGCACCTTTCAAATTTTCCGATGCCGTTTTGGCTGCGTTCACAGCTTTAGCAATACTTGCCGCCCCTCTAGCAAGGGCTCCAATAGCGGACAATCCTGCAAACAAAGGAATTAGCGGAAGAAAACCGCCGCTTTTTGGTACTGGTATAACGCGAGCAGAGTTCAACATTTTTCTACCCTTCTTTTTATTTTTTTATTGCATTCACGGCAATCTTAATCGAGTTCTTCATATCAGACATGGGGTTATTCTTCAGAGCTTTCCTTGCTGAAGAAATTGCAGAATTCAAAGATAATCCTCCGCCTCTCTTCTTTTTCTTGTTTTTTCTATTTTTCCTTAGAATACCCATCCCTAATTTGGTCTTTGCTTTCATGATTGTACTAACATCTAATGCTGCTGCTCTTTCTCCTAGTGATGCGTCAGATGAACGGAATATTTCTAACGCTTCAGTTGACAAAATACGATCTGCAATTTGTCTAGATTTCAAGTCAGTATTTTGATCATATGCTATATCATGTTCTTTACAAGCTTCATCCAATTTATGGATTCCTGGATCACCTCGTTTCAATCTTTCATGAAGCTTAGTTCCCGGCCCACAATACGAATATGAAGGAGTGTGTAATTCCACAGGAAGTTTGTTAATTAAAGTATTCACAAAACCACCACCTTTCTTGGTAAAGTTCGATTTACAACTAACTTTTTTCTTTGGACACCGCATTTTTATAAGTTGTTGCTCGGTTCCTGTTTACAAAATGAATGATGAAATTTTCACTTATAATCAGGTATAAATACATACTGAAAAGTGTTGTCAGTCAGTCCTTCTCAATTAGTCATGAGGATAGTGAAACAGAAAACAACTCTACCAATAGATAATAGTGATATAAATTCCGCAACAGTTTTGAAAAGACATGGGTCTCTTTTACCCTCGACAATACGGTGTCTTATCATAGGCCCCTCGAAATGTGGAAAAACTAATGTAATGATCACTTTGCTTCTACATTTTAATGGGCTACCTTTCGAGAATATATACGTTTATTCAAAGTCTCTAGCTCAACCGAAATATATGCTTCTGGAAAATATTATAACTCCAATCAAAGTAATCAATTATTTCAAATATCAAAATTGTGGAAACATTATACAACCAGGCAGATTGAGTTAAGAAGTTCTTAACTCAATCTGCCCGATGATGGTCTAGTGACCGAAATTGCAATCGCAGTCTTATATTTTTCAAAATATTTTGTGATAATAAACGTAGTAAATTCAAATTTAGTTTTGTTCATCATGTTAAATTATACAACCATTTGAAGCTAAAACGAATTCGATATTCATCTTCGATGATGTATCTTGTGATAAGCAGGATACAATGAGAAAATATTTCAGCATGTGGCGGCATAATAAAATTGATTGCTTTTATCTTTGTCAAACGTATACAAGGATTCCGAAGCAATTGATGCGAGATAATGCAAATTTGATAATTTCATTTCGATTAGATGACATGAAACTAAGATATATCTATAATGAACATGTGAATACAGACATTAAATATGATCAGTTCAAATCAATGTGTGGAGAATGTTGGAAAGATAAGTTTGGATTTTTAGTAATTGACAAGGATTCTGAGATTACTAAAGGTAGATTTCGGAAGGGATTTGATCAGTATATAATACCGTGAATATTATATTTTCAAGCAGTCGAATGAGATCGATGAGTAGGTTAACAGACAGCTTTAGCAGACAGACAGCTTTAACCGACAGGCAACTAGAACAGACAGACAACTAAAACACACAGACAGGTTTAACAGACAGACAGACAGCTTTTACAGACAGACAGACAGACAACTTTCACAGGCCTGTTGTAGGATGAATGAAATTAAAGTTAAATCAGACCTTGTGAATGTGAGGAAAGTTTTGAAGGAAAAGCTTGGATAACTTAAAAGAGACAAAATTGAACAGAAAGAGTCTTTTTCACCAATAACTAGTAGATTGCAGGACATAGCTCAGAAACTCAACACAGGCAATTTGGATATTAAATCTATTAAAAGCGAACAAAAAGAAGAGCCTAAGGAGGAGGTGGAGAAGAAAAATACAACACCTAGCCGGAAAACCTCTATTCGAAAGAGAAAATTAGAACCAGACTTCCTTCTTGATGAAGAGGTATATTCATCGAAATCTGATGAACAAGGAGAAGATGACGAGAACGACGAAGAACAAACAGATAAAGAAAATGAAGCGTTCAGTAGAATGATGGAAGACAGCAAAGAATATATTCAGACATTTTTCGAGTCGGATGAATTAGTTCATTGGTTATAATAGTTTACCACCTCTACCACGTCAATATATTGGTAATATAATTGCCGACGTAGAGAATAATTTTGATTTTCGATATGGTGTGAGGTTTGATCCCGAAAGTAATACACTTAAAATTGGCCATGCGCAATTTTCAATAGACCCTGAACTTGGTGATGTAATAATTACAGATAATTTGGGAAACTTAATAACTTATACAGCGACTCCTGGTCTATTTGAACTTTTATTCAAAAAACGACCATCCGGTTTCAAAGCTTCGAACGAGAAAAATTATTTGGATATAGTCAAGAGAACAAGTACTCACAAAAGAAACTATAATCCTAGAGATCAGATTGCTGGTAATGGTTCTCACAAGTATAAGGAAATTATTGGTAAACTTTCAATTGCTCCCTTAGTCCCTCAAAGACCTCGTTCTTCATCTCTTAGATCTAAAAAACGAGGTGGTGAAATGCTGAAGATGAAAGTGTTCAGTAACAATCCAGTAGATTATGTTTTTTGGGATGATATAAATGAGCTTGTTGATAGATTGCGTTTGTTAGTTTCCTCGCAAACAGCTGGACATACAGGTCACATAAACGAAATTGAGTCTATTTTAGAAGAACTACGTGAGGCGGATGTCATAGAATGAGTATTGATAAATTTAGGCATCACATCAATATATATTTTCGAAAGCAGCGATATGAGAACGATTTCAGATATTATACATATAAAATTCTAGTACGATTTGAATCGGACAAAATTGATTCTAAAACGAAAAATTATATCTTATTCCAAACTGAGGATTATTGGGAATTTTTACTAGAAAAAGAAGCTATCGTTGAAGTTCATAATCATCCGCATGGTTTAAACATTATAAATAATGATTGAAAATATAGGGTTAGTGAAATAAAAAATACCTTGATACAAAATAAGGATAGAATAAAATTTTGTGGTGTGGAAAATAAGCATTTATTTGTTGAACTGTTAATTGAATATCCAATAGGCTTTCAATCACCGTTCAGTACGGTATAAAAAAAATTAGTCAAATCAAGAAAGATGTTGTCGATGAAATTCTTGGAATGGCAAAACTCAATTTTCCTCGACGTAAAGTAATGTTGAAAGGTATCAATGATCTGATTCAAATAGATTTGATCGAGATGATACCTTATGCACGGGAGAATAAAGGTTATAAATATATTCTGGCTTGTATCAATTGTTTTTCAAAAAAAGCTCGGGTTGAACCATTGAAAAAAAATCGGGTGAAGAAGTGACGAGTGCAATGAACAAAATTTTGGTTGAAATGAAAAATAAACCGAAAAATCTACAATCTGATTTGGGTAAGGAATTTTATAATAGAAGCTTCGACCAACTCATGAAAAAGTTTAGAATAAATCACTACAATACTTGGAGTTCCAAAAATGCTTCAATTATCGAAAAGTTCAACAGAACATTCAAGAATATTCTATGGAAAAGATTCAGTTTACAAGGCTCCTATAAATGGTTGAATATTTTAGAAGAACTTGTTGATTTGTACAACAACACCATTCACAGAACTATTGGAATGAAGCCAAATCAAGTGAATTAAAAAAATGAGAAGCATCTTTTGAGCACAGTCTACAGCCAGATCAAAATTGGAAATCTGAATTCGGAATTCAAAGTTGGTGATCAGGTTCGAATTAGTAAACACCGAAGCCTTTTCTGCTGGATTCTATGAAATGGAGCTGCAACGTGTGAAACATCAAGACATTCTTCTAGTTGAAAAAGTTATTGAGAGAAAAGACAGAAAATTATTTGTTAAATGGTTAGGGTTAGCTAATTGTAGATATAGTTGGATAAGTTCTGATAATGTGAAATAATCAATAAATAACATGTTTTTTATGAATACATTTATATTTACAATATATAATTTACATAAAATATTTCTCATCGAACCCTTAATCTTCTTCGGGTGTAGAAGGAGGACTAGTAATTCACTAGTCATCTTCGCTGATTCTCAATCGTTGAAATAATCTACACAGTTCATATATTAAAATTTTCTGTTTTAAAATCTCCAATTCTTGACACAATTTTTCCACTCTTACTTTGAGATCTTCCATTAGTCGAAGACTGCTGTTGAATGCTATTACGTTTATAAGCCTGTTTTATAAATGTACTCCTCCTTCTTCTCCCTCCTCAACACTACTCCGCCTCTCCAAATTCAATGTTGACGGTTCGTCCAGCTTTCCCAAGGTTTTTTATAGTGCAAATTTTACCAGATTCAATTATTTTATTAATTTCAACGATTTGATCATCTTGAAGAATTATTGCAAACCTTGCTGGTAGAATAATTAATAGATCATCCGTCTTCACTTGTATCTTCTCACCATACTTTTGAATTAATGATATACTTTCAATTATATATTTTCTATTGACTTCTAGAGAGCTTGCGCTCTGCATCTCTTGAGCTGTAGATTCTCTGTTTAGTTGATGAACTTGTTCGGTGACTGTGTGTTTTTCATTTATATATACGTCCCCCTCCCTCCTGCCAAATTCGATCACCTTCGATGACGTTGACTGGCGCCACATAGTCGCAGTCGTCGTAAACAAGACGAGACTTGCAAAAATTGACAAGGGTATTGAAAAGAATGTTGTTTTCAACTATCACCAGTTATTATGATAACGATTCGAGCAAACAATTACGGAAATAACTTGTATTAATTTGTTTATTGAATCAGAGTCCTTAACAAGAATAGAGTGATTGAAAGTCGGAAATTTTTGATGAAGGCCAAGTTCTGCAGCAGGGTCCGTCATACCATCTTAGAAGAGCTTCTACATCTTGTTCATAGCGCTGAATATTTTCCTTTGTCCAATTGAAAATTCTCTTGTGGACTTCATTCGACTCTGGTGAAAATTTATGTGGCAAGTTCAGAGATTCAAGAACTTTCAATATAGAATTCAAAACTGAGCTATTAGCGAAGTAAGCAGATTCACAAATACTCATATCTATACAATAATCTATATTTTTATAATTTTCCTTAATTTTATTAACATTGAATTTTCTATCAAAATCTATAAAATCATCACCATTCATATTATTAGATAGCAAGTCATATAAATACAACGAGTAATAATTGCTTACATACAAATTATTTTCTTCAAGGACTGTATTAAGTTCTAACAGACTAGAAGTTTTTCAAACAACTTAACATATTTATCATATTCCAGTTTTTGAAGGAACATATCTCGTACAAACTCTACATTTACTTCACAAGATATTGTTGCTATCCATCTGAAATGATAGCTCCTTAGGGGAAATTTTTTTCTCGTAAGATACTGAGCAAAACTAGATGAGAATGTGCTTAAGTGGATTCTGAAATTATTGTTTTCAGGTATTTATCGATAACTCTTTTTAGTTTTTACTGCTACTTCATATTCAATCTTTTTTAAAAGAGACATTGCTGAGAGAAGGAGACCGTTGTTTCTCTGATTAATGTTTGTTTAAGACTGGTCAATCTAAAGAAATGAACTAGAGTGTTTGTAACCCCACGGCTTGGTATCGGTTGAAAAGGGACTGATCATGCGTTTATCATCGAAACGCAGAGCCTCCGCCACGAGCGGCGGAGGTCACACCATCGCTGAGAGAGCTCCCCTCCCGCGTAGTCCTCTACTTGTTCGTTGGACGACCCACCCGTAGATGCTTGAATAAGCCAACCGGCACGGGACGCCTCCGCCACTAGTGACGCGTAGCCGTCCCCATTTCAAAAATCGCTCCGTTAATTACGATAACAATTACGACAGATTTGCATTTCAATAAACTATCCAACTTCTTCAAATAATTTGGCATGTCATTACTAGTCTAATTAGACGTGCAACAGCTTGATTGCACTGCGATCGGAATAACTGGTTTTAGAATATAATTGAAAACAACATTCTCTTCAATATCCTTGTCAATTCTGCAAGTCTCGTCTTGTTTACAACGACGACCGCGGATAATTACACATGCCCCACCTTCGATGACGTCATGTTTAACTGGGTCCACATAGTCGCGGTCGTCGTAAACAAGACGATGTCGGACGCGTCGAAAGGCCCAAGGTCAAGTTGAGCCGAGGAAGAACTTTTCAATTTATAGTTTCTGTTGCACTGCGATCGAAATAACTGGTTTTAGAATATAATTGAAAACAACATTCTCTTCAATATCCGGTCGTCGTAAACAAGACGATGTCGGACGCGTCGAAAGGCCCAAGGTCAAGTTGAGCCGAGGAAGAACTTTTCAATTTATAGTTTCTGTTGCACTGCGATCGAAATAACTGGTTCTAGGATATAATTGAAAACAACATTCTCTCCAATATCCTTGTCAATTCTGCAAGTATCGTCTTGTTGACGACGAGGACCGCGGATAATTACACATGCCCTACCTTCGATGACGTTGACTGGCTCCACGTTGTCGCGGTCGTCGTCGTAAACAAGACGAGACTGAGCGATTGACGGCGATACGCTCCCGTGCACACCCTTGTGAAGTTCATGTGATCTTGTTTGGTAATTTCCTCGACAAAATTTATATCCTTAAGGTATATGCACATTTGATTGAAGGAAATGCGAGATGCTGCTATTATATTTTCAGCTTGAATTTTATTTCCTATGGCTTCGATATAGTCGTCCCTGTGTATAATTGTTCATTTATATTCAACACAATTGCTTGTTCTCTTTTGGGGAAATTATCTTTACTGGCTACTTGAGAGTAATTCATAGTTTGGATTGGATGGCTAGGTGCGCTCCTGTACTCAGGAGTGTGAACCACAGCTGATTCATTCATTGTTATCAAGTGTTTGTGTTTTTTAATCGGCGTAATGTAATGCTGACAACGAGCAACTAGATAATGCGGAGGTATAAAGGAAGTAAATTGTATTTACCTCTGAACTCCCTCGATCATTCGCACTTACTATCACGATCGGGGACTTTTTGGTTCACAGATTGATCTAAGGGTCTCACTATTGTCCGTTGTAATAAATTTGAGAATTATTTTTCAGAAATAACTGCCGTAATCGCTTTTATACTTGTGAGTAGATGAATCGCTATATACTCTCTCGTTCACGAACTCGGGAATCCACATAATGATCGGAATAATGGCGGGAATCCATAATGATAAAAATAAAAGAACATTCAAAAATGTTCGTTGTAATTATGTAATCGAAATGTGATCTAATCATTACGGTGAAATGTTTCATGTTACATTATTTTGATGCATGACATTGCTTCGAACTCACCAACAAGTTGCTTTAACGTTTTCAGTAATGAAACAATAAAACCAAAAATCGAGACCGTCTGGCAAATGAAAATTTGGAAGCAAATTTACGTGTGGCGACAAGTAATAGACCGTGAGCTAGCGCACATGAATTTGGAGTCATCTGTAAATGTCTGGCATTTAGAGGTATGAAAAGTGTGATTCACTTGATGAAAATAAGGCTGGTTTGAAGGGCCGATTCGTGTTCGAAAATTTGAAAACTTAATTTCCTTTTGCATAAATGAATTAATTTTTCACTGATCTCAAAGTGTCTGGCATTTGATACAGAAATAGACATCAATAAGTAACTCCCAATTTTCAAATGCCAGTCGAAAGGGTGATTCATAGGGGTGAAGTTGCAGAACGAAAAACAAAAATTCATCGTTTTCTTTTTGTCTGGAAATGAAAACAATGAAAATTATTGTCATGAAAATGATGAAAAAAAAATTGCCAGACGGTTTCCAGTGTTCGGAGTCGAGTTTTTCTGTGGAAAATTATGTGAAAATTTTTTACATTTTTCAGTGATCACTATTTGTCTGGTATTTTGAATACATTAAATTGATACACACATTTCCCGTCACAAAAAATTTGCCAGACAAATTGGCAAATGGAAAAATGTTTCCAGACGAAAGAAAATTCGTAAAAAAAAATTGAAATTTCATTGATTTATTTTTGTCTGGCAATTTGTATTTCAATTAGAAATACAACTACAAACACAATATACAAATGCCAGACAAGTTGAGCTGTTCGAAAATGTATAAATTAATTGAAAAGATAGCAAAAAATAATTAAAAATTTCCCTTTTTTGTCTAATTTAAACCATTTATCTATGTCCGTCATTTACAATTTTTTGTGGAGTAGTATATTTATACCATGCTTGAAATGCCAGTCTGGTAGGGTTGTTCGAAAATTTAAAAGAAAAATAAATTAAATAATTAACAAATTTTTGAAAATTTCAGTGCTTTTTTTCGTCTGGCGACTTGTTTCTCAAATAAAAATAAACTTTAAAACTTAAATTAAAAATGTCAAATAAGTTGGGCTGTTCGAAAGTATATAAATGAATAAAAAAAGTTTTGAAAAAATCTAATTTCTCATTTATTTTCGCCTTTTCCCCTATATTATAAACTGTTAGTACTCGGGAAACGAACTTACTACTTCCTATTTCCGTCCTAAAAAACTAAAAAATGGAAAAATACAGGAATAAAAGTTTTTAATTAATCTAGTGAATCCTAAGTGAATAGTTTTGCGTTGCAATGTCGATCTATTTCATATTGTTATGTACCGGGTGGCCAGATAAGAATGCAAAGTGCTGTATCTTGTAAACTATTCGTCGTAGAGACTTGCGGTAAAAAATATTATAACGAAAGTTGGCCAACAGAAAATCCTAGAAATTATTTTCAGGTTTCCAAGATGGCCTTCCAGAGGGCGTAACCGCCATCTAAAGCTTTAAAAGTGATTTTTCTCTGAAATACTCCTCGTAAACGTATCACGAAAATATATGCGTTTTCAAGTTGAGCTTCATTCGAGTAATTTTCGTTCGACACTTTTTGACGTATCTATTGAAATGAAGTGGTGGGGAGTGAATCGATGCTTTTTTGAATAAACAGCTTCTGAATGACTGAACGGATTTTAACAAAGTTGGTCTCGTTGGGACAAGCATTTATTGTTTTCTCAAACTTATCATATCCCTGATATGTCAAGTTTTTAGTGATACCGCTAGAGCGCGTTTTTTGATATACTAACAGAAAATTTCCAATTTCTCTGAAAAATTAAATGCAATGACCTGACTTTTTTTCCACAAAAATGTACATTTATAACACCAAAAAAGGCTAGTGCAAACCGTATCTCGATATCTTATTCCCAGACCAAAATATCGAAGAAACAAAATTTAGTTATCATGAAGTTCTGGGAACACTTCATTACACCGTTATTTATTTTCATTTATTTGACCTGTTTCAAGAATCAATGATGAAATTACATAATTTTATGATTTTTGAATAATTGTGTTCTTCGTTCAAAAAATTTAAACAAAAACGTGTAGGGGTATAATAAGCAATGAATATAATGTGCAAGTGCAAGGTAGTCAGAATATGCAAAGTAGGCCAGGGAGGAAAAATAAAAGCCTGAAATAAAAAACAACAAATATAAATAAAAAGATAATAGTGAAATGACAATTTCAATTTAAGTTGTGAGTGTGTTTTCAATTATTTGTTAATTTTAAAAAGCACTTTTTAGTTATTTAAAATTCATGGTTCGAAAAATATTCTCCTGCCATTATATTTCTTAACTCGAATATGATTTAAAATGTGAATTTTTCAAATTTAAAGAGATTTTTCTTATTTTTCAGATTTCTATCGCATATTACTTCCGTGGACAGCATCAAATTCGGGAAACTTTAGGGCAAAAATAGTATCTCGAGTAGCAATAGCTCATAATATAAGGAAAAAGTCGAAAAGAAAAGAGAAATTAGATTGAACAAAAAAAAATACTGAAATTTTTCATCATTTTTTTACCAATATTTAATTCAATTTTTTATCAACTTTCGAACAACTCAATTAGTCTGGCATTTCAACCTAAGAAATAAAAATATATTTTCAATCGAAATGCAAAATGCCAGACAAAACTGAATCGTTTGAATTAGAAAAAAAAAACATGTTTTCATTAATTTTTATTATCAATTATTCAATTAATTATTTATACGTATTTGAACAGCTCAACTCATCTGGCAATCATAAATTGTGTTTTAAGGCTCATTTCTAATTCAAATACAGAATGCCAGACAAAAATAAATCAATGAACTTTTTTATAGATTTATAAATTTTCGAACCGGCCAATTTGTCTGGCGTTGAAAAATTAATAACATTTTATGATACTTCAAACACACTGACCCTCTTATTTTGTACATTAAGATCATTGAAAAATGTAAAAAATTTTCACATAATTTTCCACAGAGAAACTCGAGTCCGAACACTGGAAACTGTCTGGCAATTTTTTTTCATCATTTTCATGACAAAAATTTTCATTATTTCGATTGCCAGACAAAAAGAAAACGATGAATTTTTGTTTTTGATTCTGCAACTTCACCCCTATGAATCACCCTTTCGACTATTTGAAACCGTCTGGCATTTGAAAATTGGGAGTTACTTATTGATGTCTATTTCTGTATCAAATGCCAGACACTTTTAGATTAGTGAAAAATTAATTTATTTATGCAAAAGGAAATAAATTTTCCAAATTTTCGAACACGGGTCGGCCCTTCAAACCAGCCTTATTTTCAGCAACTGAATCACACTTTGCATACCTCTAAATGCCAGACATTTATCTTTGACTCCAAATTCATGTGCGCTAGCTCACGGTCTATTACTTGTCGCCACACGTAAATTTGCTTCCAAATTTTCATTTGCCAGACGGTCTCGATTTTTGGTTTTATTGTTTCATTACTGAAAACGTTTCTTTAAAATATACGTTGATCCAAAAAAGCTGGCGCATTTCAATGCTTTCATTCGCAACTCTTTATAAACGTTTTTATCAACGCATTGGTAGAAGTTGAGTAAATTACCTTCATTAAACTTGTGTCGTAAATTATCATCATTTTGCATGTCTATTAATTCCAGTTGCATTTTCGGATGAAATGTCGAAAAGATTGCTGAAAATGTCCAATAAAGGTTTAACTTTTATGAAGTTTACATAACAAGATCATGAAAAAAAAAAGATCAATTTTTTCAACATCAGCGAAATTGACGTCCATTTTCTTGAATGTCTTCATTTTTTTCCTTCGGGGGATGCCTCGTACCTACCAAACAGCGAGAAGCTCCCATATTGTTCGGGGATAATACAGATGTCTTTCGTGAACCTTCGAGTAATCTAGTTGATTCGAGAGTTTTCTAGTCTCGAGATGCTTGGACTGGCGAGTAGAATACCTGTCCTACATAGTTAACTAGTAAACATGAAAACTTGAAAAGAAAATGGTAGGAACTTAAAAATACTTTTTAAGTTTTTCGGAAAATCTTTGAAATTCGTTCGCGGGCCGCATAAATATCGACGGTGGGCCGCAAGCGGCCGCGGTATGTGCATCGCTGCAGTAGATGGATAAGATTCTTTTGAACAAAAATAGATTCAGGTATTCTATACAGACTACGGAAAAGATTATTGCACTTACACTAATAACTAGATTACAAATATAAAAATTTTAATGAAATTGAAAACAAATGGTTGCTTCTTGAGATTCCATAGAAGAAATCTCCAATTCAAGAATGTGTAATGGAACTTGAGGAAGATGTTCAATCAATAGTAAATGAAATCCGTCAAAATGATCATTGTTTTCACAAATGTTTTTTTGAAGATTGCTATTCTTGTACAGAAAATTTACAAGACCTAAATGTTATATTCAAGCTTATGAGGCTTTTCACGATTTTATGACATCCAAAATTCCAACACAGGACCACTCTGCTGCTAATGATATTGATGATGATAATGACTCGAAAATTGAAAAATATTTTGAAATTATATGTTACTTGTAGTGTATAGTAAATATATATATATATATATATATATATATATATATATATATATATATATATATATATATATATATATATATATATATATATATATATATATATATATATATATATATATATATATATATATATATATTTATATATATATATATATATATATATATATATATATATATATATATATATGTATATATATATATATATATATATATATATATATATATATATATATATATATATATATATATATATATATATATATATATATATATATATATATATATATATATATATATATATATATATATATATATATATATATATATATATATATATATATATATATATATATATATATATATATATATATATATAAGGTGTTCGGCACAAGAAGCACCAAAATTTTTTGGGGAATCGCTGGCGTCATTTGCTACCTTTTCTCTTTAGACCTTGTGTCCTAAGACTCACGATTGAGGAGATATAATTTTTTCAATTTTTTTTCTCAAATTTCTCAAAATTTCGCCTTCAAACCCTCATAAGTTTTTTATTAATACCTGTGAGAGCCCAATTTTTTCAACTGAATATTGTGTAGTGTGTGTTCGTTTAAATAGTTATTAGTTTTCATCACAACTGTTGGTATCAAAGGCGCATACGAGGGTTTTTATTCCACAAAATTAGTGGTTTTGTGAAAATGAATTAACTTAAGAATTCAATGTTGAGAAAAGTAACAACAATTGAGAGCTTCACTCTCCCTTAAAAACTTCTTTACTTAATAAACTTTTTAACGGTATGCTACACATTGATAAAAAAAAAACATTTCTACTTCAAATTGCGGATATTCCTTCAGAAAGACGGAAATCGTTCGGACTTAGTGAGGAATATAATTTTATTTTTATGATCGTTTATTTGAACAAAAATTAAACTACTTACAATAATTTAATATATATAACTGTTCTCTAGTTATAAATTTTTTTCGAACTGTTCTCCCTTGCACGTCTGGCACCTCTTTCTCACTTGAGCCGTTACGGTAGCTACTTATCTGTTGAAGCAGAAATATTTCTTTTTTGTTCGATCAAAATGTGATTTTATGATCGTTTATTTTAACAAAAGTTACTACTCATAATAGATTAATACCTATCTGCTCTCTTGTTACACATTTTATTCGAGAACAAAAATATTTTTTTCCAACAAAATGTGCAACAAGTGAGCAGGTACGTATCAAATTATTGTTATAAGTTTATCTTTTGTTCAAATAAACGATATTGAAATCCCATTTTGTTCCAGCAAAAAGAGCAATATTTCTGCTTCAACAAATAACTAGCTACCGTAGCGGCTGAAGTAAGTCAAAATTTATAACTAGAGAACAGTTATATATTGAATTATTGTAAGTATTTTAACTTTTGTTCAAATAAAAGATCATAAAAATAAAATTGTTTTCCTCACTAACTCCGAACGATTTCCGTCTTTCTGAAGGAATATCCGCAATTTGAAGCAGAAACGTTTTTATCTTATCAATGTGGAGCATACCGTTGAAAAGTATATTAAGTCAAAAAGTTTTTTCGCAAACGTCGAAAAATGACGACTTTTTTATCCTCAGTTGTCAATGTTGAAGTTTGATTTCACAGACGTTCTTTTGTTTTCACTTTATTGTCCGGCCGTGAGCGTACAAAAAAGTGCACTTTTTTGTATTCTGACGTCAATATCAAGAACGTCGGGCGGCGTACAGTTGGGTTCCGATTCCGACATAATGTAATCTGTAAGAAAAATTTTATATATTTTAATACAAGTCATTTCTTAATACTCGGGTACTTACCAAGAACACACAGTCCTATAATGCGTAGATAAGTGACTTTAAATGTTTCTGACAATTATTTTGTTGAATTGTCAAATTTGTGTTGTCTTGACATCTACAAAACCAGTAAGTAAAGCAATCTAGTTTTACGGTTCTTCACATCTAATCCTTTTTAAAAATATCATCTTAATTCTATCGTTTAAACACCGTTTGCGGAAAAAATCGCATGTTTTATTTGGAGAAAAGCACTTTTAGTGGCTCGTTGAAAAAATTGGGCTTTTGCAGGTATTAATAAAAAACTTATAGGGTTTAGAGGCGGAACCTCCTTCGCCGATAATCTTAGAACCCAGGGTCCAAAATAACCCAAAAATACTCCAAAAAATGTTGGTGCTTCATGTGCCGAACATCCTGTATATAATATATATATATATATATATATATATATATATATATATATATATATATATATATATATATATATATATATATATATATATATATATATATATATATAATATATATTAATATATATATATTATAATATATAAATATATATATATATATATATATATATATATATATATATATTAGTAGAGGGTATAGGAGAGAGTGGGCCCAAACTACCCATTTCGAACGACCCCTTTGAATTTTCAAATCGCTTGTTACGCTACTGAGTCTGGAAGACGAGGGCCGGAATTTGTCTATTAATTAAATAATAATATGATTTGTTAAGGAATGTGAATATGTAAGTAATTAAAGGGGTTATTAAACTAAATTATCCTCGATTTCCCTATCTAATGAGTCAAGGGGGTGCAGAGGGGTCTCTCGTTACGCGTCGGATTAAATAATGTGGTTTCCTAAAAATGTTGATATGTGGATAATTATGAGAGGATAATAAACTGAATTGACCTTCATTCCTGTATATCCCTAGTCTGGAATACGTGGAGACGAGTCGGGACTTGTCTGAATTGTTGAAGAGATAATTAAGGCAGGTGCGCTAATGTATGGAATGAATGTAATTATATTTTTTGTTTGAAAAATTAATTTATCCTGTTTCTAACGATGTCTATTTAATGATACTGGATTCTCACGGTGCAGGTGCGCTGATCCTGTGGGATGAATCCGGTCATATAAAGGTT
>JARQZK010003025.1:165000-187500 GCA_030704885.1 Cynegetis impunctata | reverse complement strand
AAGTTGACGTTTCACTATGACATTCATAGTTATTCAAAACTTTTGAAAAAAATTGAAAATTCTTTGACATTTATTGACTTGAAAAAATTGAATAGATAAGATTGATCTGTCTTGTTAAAAAATTCTTTCAGTCTAATATTAACATTCAAAATTGTTATTATTAGAAGGCAAGGGAAACTACAGAAACCTTTACCTATGTAATGTTCGAAAATAATAATAATAGGGTACTATTTATATTGTAAGTACCTTTCTTCATTTAAAAAATTTGAAATTCTAATTAAAATTTTCATTAAAAACGGCTACTTCCATATAAACGAACTATACCGATAATTTTTGCTTTACTTGTTTGTTATTTCCCAAAACTAATTTGCTTTTTTAATGTTAATTTACTCTTTCTGAGATCTCTCGGATGGAATTAATCGCCTCCGTGGCAAAGTTTGACCAAATCTCCCATACCGGAGAGTTCAAACAATAAACCACAAATAAGTGATTTTCTTCCATAACAGAGGATTTTACTATAAAAATTTCATTAAAAACAGCTACTTCCATATAAACGAACTATACCGATAATTTTTGCTTTACTTGTTTAATATTTTCCCAAAACTAATTTTCTTTTTTAATATTAATTTACTCTTTCTGAGATCTCTCGGATGGAATTAATCGCCTCCGTGGCAAAGTTTGGCCAAATCTCCCATACCGGAGAGTTCAAACAATAAACCACAAATAAGTGATTTTCTTCCATAACAGAGGATTTTATTTATTAAACTATTTTCATCTCCAAATTTTCAATCCAATACTTAGCTACGCCGTTCTGATGAGGACCAAAGAGTCCGAAACACGTGTCAACGGCTGCTTCCATATAAACGTTCTATACCGATAATTCTACTCTACTTTTTTAATATTTTCCCGTGACTAATTTCTTTCTGTTAAATAAATAGTACCCTATTATTATTATTTTCGAACATTACATAGGTAAAGGTTTCTGTAGCTTCCCTTGCCTTCTAATAATAACAATTTTGAATGTTAATATTAGACTGAAAGAATTTTTTAACAAGACAGATCAATCTTATCTATTCAATTTTTTCAAGTCAATAAATGTCAAAGAATTTTCAATTTTTTTCGAAAGTTTTGAATAACTATGAATGTCATAGTGAAACGTCAACTTATTAATTAAATCGAGTTTTTTAAGATTCAACCAGCCTGTTATTGCTAATAATTATCAAGAGATTAAAAATAAATCACAGGCAACAACAATTCGAATAAATAATTAAATATTGCAAGCTGAAAATATGGCAATGATCCCAAACTCCATTGTTTTATATTGTAAGTACCTCTCTTCATTTAAAAAATTTGAAATTCTAATTAAAATTTTCATTAAAAACGGCTACTTCCATATAAACGAACTATACCGATAATTTTTGCTTTACTTGTTTGATATTTCCCAAAACTAATTTGCTTTTTTAATGTTAATTTACTCTTTCTGAGATCTCTCGGATGGAATTAATCGCCTCCGTGGCAAAGTTTGACCAAATCTCCCATACCGGAGAGTTCAAACAATAAACCACAAATAAGTGATTTTCTTCCATAACAGAGGATTTTATTATAAAAATTTCATTAAAAACAGCTACTTCCATATAAACGAACTATACCGATAATTTTTGCTTTACTTGTTTAATATGTTCCCAAAACTAATTTTCTTTTTAAATATTAATTTACTCTTTCTGAGATCTCTCGGATGGAATTAATCACCTCCGTGGCAAAGTTTGGCCAAATCTCCCATACCGGAGAGTTCAAACAATAAACCACAAATAAGTGATTTTCTTCCATAACAGAGGATTTTATTTATTAAACTATTTTCATCTCCAAATTTTCAATCCAATACTTAGCTACGCCGTTCTGATGAGGACCAAAGAGTCCGAAACACGTGTCAACGGCTGCTTCCATATAAACGTTCTATACCGATAATTCTACTCTACTTTTTTAATATTTTCCCGTGACTAATTTCTTTCTGTTAAATAAATAGTACCCTATTATTATTATTTTCGAACATTACATAGGTAAAGGTTTCTGTAGTTTCCCTTGCCTTCTAATAATAACAATTTTGAATGTTAATATTAGACTGAAAGAATTTTTTAACAAGACAGATCAATCTTATCTATTCAATTTTTTCAAGTCAATACATGTCAATGAATTTTCAATTTTTTTTCATATGTTATGAATTACTATGATTGTCATAGTGAAACGTCAACTTATTAATTAAATCGAGTTTTTTAAGATTCAACCAGCCTGTTATTGCTGATAATTATCAAGAGATTATATATATAATATATATATATATATATATATATATATATATATATATATATATATATATATATATATATATATATATATATATATATATATATATATATATATATATATATATATATATATATATATATATATATATATATACAATATATATATATATATATATATATATATATATATATATATATATATATATATATATATATATATATATATATATATATTTACACTACATGGCAGAACATATGTAAGGATTATGAAAGTTGAGCTATATAGTTGGACCAAAACATTCAAAAAACTATATCATATAAGCAAATCTAATTTTACTCTAAATATAATACCAGCCCTGGAATACGTTTCACATATTTAGAGCTCCCACTCTAAAAACTGAGAAAAATTACTCAGTAGGAAGTTTTACCTACAAGTATTTGCTTATCGACCAGACAATCTGAAACCATTGGTATAGAAAAGGCAGGTAACGATTTGTGTTTTCACTATGAGTAGGTACTATTATGGAAATTGTTTCGAAGGTTAGTCCCAAAATCTATATTAAGTAGCGCCATCTGAAGAACACTGCAAAAAATGAGTAAATATTTGTTCCTCAAACAATCGCTGAGACTTAAATATAATACAGAGAGCGATCTGTGGACATTTCGAAGAAAATAGCTATTCAATATAGGTATTCAAAAACATGTTCTGTAGATGTCTTCTAACAGTTTGAAGAATCTAAAAGTTCCTTCAAACCCTCCTTTTTCATGAATATATATATATATATATATATATATATATATATATATATATATATATATATATATATATATATATATATATATATGTATATATATAATATATATTTATATATATATATATATATATATATATATATATATATATATATATATATATATATATAATATATACACATATATAAATATATATATATATTTATATATATATATATATATATATATATATATATATATATATATATATATATATATATATATATATATATACAGGGTGTCCTAATTTCCAAGGGCTACTATTGCTATCTCGGTAATTATAAGATTTACAAGGTTGGTCAAATTAGACAAAATGTGCAGTTTTTGGAGGATATTGAAAATCTAGTTTCATATTTGAAAAAAAAAATTTTTTATCTCGAGCTACGGGGGTTTTTCGAAAAATTGCTCAAAACTATTTGATCGAATATCTCAAAAAGTATAAGTTTTACAAAAAATTAGTCAAGTAAAAAATTTATGCATTCCAGACTTTCTTCGATTTGTTATTTTTTAAGGAAATTTGGTTCGTCTAGTTTTCGAGATATCACCATCAACTTACTTTTTTTAGATACGGACCTGCGTTTTTTATTCCATTTCATTAAAAAAAAAATTCTGATTATAACGATGTATCACATGTTCATATTTGTTTGCGTTTCAATGATAAGAGACAAAATATAAGTTTTATTGAGTGTTCAAAAAAATGAGATCATCAAAGTTGGCTTAGACTACCAATAAAACAATTGCCTATTTTAATAACATAAACAGACTGTTACAGAGTGTTATGAAAGGAACTGTTTATTAAGTTTTTAAACATTCAAACTTTTTAACATTTAATTAAATTCAAGTTATGTAATAAACCTTGAAACTTCCTTATTTATTAAAATTACCTTTGCCAAAATTCAAAGTCGATTATACATTCCTAATGCATTTGTTTCATCTTCCCCATTCTCTGCCGTTACAATTGTTTTCCGTTCTGAATATTAAATGATAGCAGCAAATTTCGCTCTAGCCTTGTAAAAATTATTCGATTCGGTAAGCGCCTTTCGGGGTACAAATTTTGATACATTCGAAGGGATCTTTCAGAACTTCGAAATGCTTTTGCATACCACAAAAAAATAAATTCGATTACTTGGGGTAATTACCCCCCAGAAGAGAATTTGCAACACTAAATCTTCGAATGAAATTGAAAATATAAAATATATCAAACATTATCCAAAAACTAATGAAAAAGGTTTTTTCATATTATTTGATATTCCACGTAGCATATAAAAGAAATAAATAAGCAAACGAAATTTATCAGAATAGATAGATCCTAGATATATCATACCTAGATCAGTGAATCGCATGCGAAAGTTTGTGTGGTTGCATAAGTAAATTTAAGTAAATTGGCGCAATGCCTCGGCTTCACTCATTCAAGAGCAGGGGTGCGGGTTGCCGCATCGTTTGGTCCAAATTCTTCAATACAAATTATGAAAATTATACAAATTCAGAACATTTGCTATACATACTCACGATTATGGAAAGAATTCCGCCCGATGACGATTTCTTATCTGCAGAAATAAAATCCACTGAATTTAGATTAACTTCCCTCGAGTTCTATGTTCTATGTGAATTCCCTAAATCTGGTAAAACCTTAAGTAACGTACGTACGTTATATCTGACCTGATGCGCATTTCTTCCAGTTCATAGTTGAGACTTAAAATTGCTGATTTCTGAGAGATTATTAAGTGAAGAAAGATTTTATAATTTATAGTGAAGTGATATTGTTAATGAACAAAAACAAAACTTGAATATACTATGTTTATTATCACGAAAATACTTCGAAAAAAATCCGGACACCCTACTGCGTAGTACTAGGAATGATAAAACCCCTCGGCGCATGTGCATGTCGTAATGCCTGCTATATCATTTCCTATGAAAAATTTGAAAATTTCAGTTAATTCTTAGAGAAATAAGTTTGAGCTCATTTTAAAGATAATTTATCGCAGATCATTTTTCCTCATGGTGACTATATCGGGAAATGTATAGTATTTGAGATATAAACAAAAGTTTGAGTGAAATTCATAATTTTTACTAATTTTTTTTATTTCTAGGTGCGCCACGTCATTATTTTTTGAATGTATTATATAAATTAAAAAACTACCCATTAAATGCTATCATTTTATTTCATTATTGTAAAAATCGATTTAGGTTTAAGATTTATAGATAGCACCACATATCTATGGACGAAAAAATCTAAAAAACGCTATATTTTTGTTATTCTTCGCGGGGAAAATTTTTTTAAATCACTTTTCTTATGAAATTGTATGTGTTTTATCGATATCCGTTAGAATTTTTAAAATCGGACCAGCTACTAACTTTTTCTCGTGAGACTATAACCCCTTAGCTTCGCCTCGGGGTATAACACTACGATTGCAGATGTAAGCGCAAATCTATAATTATGTATGCAGTTCTTAACTCAATCTGCCCGATGATGGTCTAGTGACCGAAATTGCAATCGCAGTGTTATACTTTTCAAAGTATTTTTGTGATAATAAACGTAGTAAATTCTAGTTTTGTTTTTGTTCATTATGTTAAATTATCACGTAGTAACGACGGATTCCATCAAATATTTGATATTGTTAAGTTTACAGGTGAGTTTAGTAGTAAAAGTCAATAACCAACTAACATCCAATTCATATACTTACTCTTTTCACCTGATGTGATCTTTTTCACCTTTCTGATATTTTTCCTTTAAATTTTGAATAGCCCATTTCTTGGGTTTTCATTGGGTCCTCGCAATTATTTTATATTTTTTTGATGTAGAATAAAAATGTTGAATTATGGATGAGCTAAGATCAATCAACACCCCTCCCTTCCCCGCTTTCGCTTAGGCTGATCATCTTATAAATAGTTCAGGTCAACTCCCTAAAACTTGCCACTACCCCCCCCCCCCAAACTCAATCTCTGGATACGCCACTGTATATATATATATATATATATATATACAGTATGGTGCAAATGAAAGGAATAAATTCGTTATTTCGTAAACCGGCGACTTTAAGAAAAAATCCTGAAACCCGTCGATTTTTATTTTAAAACGTGCTCTTCGTAAGGATACCTTTCTATTTTTGACGTCATCTATGCGAGCGTGATGACGTCATTGCTAAAATTTTTAAATGGAAATGTGGGTGTTGTAATACATTATTTGAAAGGTCTTTTGAATACCTATTCAGCCATATTAATATGTACAGTAATTGATTTTTGTATTTGTTTGAAAAATTAATAAAATTTCAGTTTTTACCTTTTTTTTAAAATCTAGTTACCTTATCAACATCAACATTGACACTTTGACATTATTAACTTTCTGTCAAGTGATTGATAGTATTATTGTATTAGACGAATTCAAACAGTCTTTGTATCTATCAACATGAAGCTGACTGAAACGCAAAGAATTGAAATTCTAATAATGATTGCTCTGGAGATAAAGCAAGTACACAGAAAGAAGTATGTACGTTTTTTGATAATAAATACTCCAACCGAGAACCAATTTCACAATCTACTATAAGCAAAATTGAGAAGAAATTCAGAGAAACGGGTCATCATGCTCGCATGGATGACGTCAAAAATAAAAAAGGTATCCTCACGAATAACCCGTTTTAAAATAAAAATCGACGGGTTTCAGGATGTTTCCTTAGAGTCGCCGGTTTAAGAAACAACGAAATTATTCCTTTCAGTTGCACCATACTGTATATATATATATATATATATATATATATATATATATATATATATATATATATATATATATATATATATAAAATAGTCTTGAAACGAAAGACACATACAATTTTGATTAAGTAAGCAAAAGGCATTCTTGTTATTTAGTAGGAAATCATTATTACCAAAATAAAGCATACAGGTGTTATTTGGTGAAAATAATATACTAATTTATTGAACAGTTGTTAATTTATGTAATTTATACACAGTGAAACATTTTGTAGAAAAATATGCATTGAACCTAAAAACCTGAATTGAATGTGTAAAATTAGTAAACATTCTTCAAGTGAAAAATTATTTTGCATTTATCACGAAGTGGACAAATTATATCATAAGGGCATCTAATTTTTCCGAAAAAAATCGAAAAAACACGTTGCTAAGTAATATTTTAACAAGAAGCATGAGTGCTGGTGGCAACGAAAATCCGAATAGAAGACGAAGACTTTTGCACCTGCGCCAATGCTTTTCGTTAAAAAATATTACTTTTCATTGTATTTTTCGATTTTTTTCACAGGAAAACTTAGATTCCCGAATGCTATTTGACAAGACTATTTCATGAGTAACAGCTGTCAAGTTTTGCCGCGGGTAAACTCGAAAAAACTTCTGGTACTGGTACAGGTACTGTCATACAGTTTTTTCATCTAGAAACCATTTTTAATTCGAAATTGCGCGTTTGTGATTGGTGGAAATTAAGACGAAGGAAAGGGTCGATATAAATTACACTAATGAGAACCCATGATAGTTAATTTTAATGTATGCCCAGAAAATTAATTTTGTCATTCTATTATCTTTAAATCTAATACAATAACTACGTTGCAGTTGACTCAGAGTAGAATCACTGCTTTCTCGATCGGTAGTTATACCTCACGTTACAACAAATAACGTTGAGAAACTCAAACTACAATGGCTAATATTTCAAGTAAGTGAATCATTCGGTCGAAATCACTTTTTAAGTGAGCATAATCAAAATTCAGATAGGATGGGCACGGCAGAGATGTCCAGATAACTAGTTTTATTATTGTTGTTAATATCACCATTGTTAGTTGCTTCTGCATTGTGTGGCCGGTGGCATAAAACACTTTCTTCATTGTTGTTGCGTTGCGGGATCCCGCTGCGTACTAGGCCACCTACAACAGAATTATGTATATGGGCCCCAAATAACATAATGCGGTTCTGGTGAGGGCGTTTTGTCAACTGGACCCACAAGAAAGAGCATATTCGGTATGTGTTATTTCTCTATATCGATAGACTAGGTGTAGGCGAATTTTTCGGGAAATATGATATTAGAATTAATTCAATATGACGAAAAAGTTGAAAGATGATCAATTTCTTGGCTTGAAGTGCTTTATCACCGATAGAGAATAACTTTGTTAAGGCTATTTTTTGAAACGTATTGTGATTTGTCATCTAGATCGAATGACTATGGTGATGAAGATTGGCAAGATGCCATTTATATCAATTAAAAAACAATTTATATATATATATATATATATATATATATATATATATACATATATATATATATATATATATATATATATATATATATATATAATATATATATATATATATATATATATATATATATTATATATATATATATATATATATATATATATATATATATATATATATATATATATATATATATATATATATATATATATATTAAGCTATGTTGTTCTCTTGGGTTTGGTAGGTTCTTCTAAATATCAACGTTCTTTATCTATTTTATTGTTTATTACGTTTTAACGTTTCGGCTGTAATTGCCTTAAACAGAAAACATTTTAGTCATTTTATCAATATTTCAATCATTAAATATTATATTAACAAACAATAACAAAATCAGGTATCACTGTGCAGCAGCTGCGGTTGACTGAATGGAACCGATAAGCGGAGTCTTATGCATAGGAGTGATATATATATATATATATATATATATATATATATATATATATATATTTATATATAAAAAAAAATATATATATATTTTACAAATTTTTTTATAAATTTTTATATAAATATATATATAAATATATATAAAAATAATAATATATATATATATATATATATATATATATATATATATATATATAATATATATATATATATATATATATATATATATATATATATATATACATTTTTCTAGTAATTTTTGATCCTTTTCAATTACAAAATTTTGGTGTAATTGAAGTTTAAATTATGATTCTCATTATTGTATGTTTTATTTTTGCTAAATTTCGTGTTTCTACATATTTATGTGCTTTTGATCTCCTCTAAGTTTTGAGAAATTTTTCCGATATATGATTTATCACAATATTTGTATTGAGTAAAACTACATGAAATGTTCTCAAATGAAGTGTAGTTGATAAAATAGATGAACGCTTATATATATATATATATAAATATATATATATATATATCTATATATATAGCTCTAGTAGGAGGAATTGTTTTTTATTCGTGTTTATAATTTAAACAAACCAAATGATGCGAGTCCAAGATTCACCAGAATTGATTCAGAAACTCAACAGCGTACTGCATTCTACTCAGATAAAGAAAAAGATGAAGAATATAATTCCTCAGAGAGCATTACATATTCATATAACTTGTAAGCTCTTTCACTCCATAAATCTAATCGCGAAATGAGAAAAGAGTGCTCGATTTAATGTATGGCTCGTTGTGAATAAACGAACAGAATTATTTACTATCCCGTCGAAAAGTGTCACAAAACAACAGTATTGTACTCCGTTCAGCCAGATTGAATGCTTTAAAAGGGTAACAAACCGAGTTAACAAGCCGACCTAATAATTCATTCAGATGACACGAGCGTTCGCCTTCACCGAATCAGGCAAGGCCACCCATATTTCCACCCAGAGTGCCGCAAACTATAATAATTATTACACTCTTTTCAAATCCACGAGAACATCTTTTTTTTGTAAATGGTTATGTTAGCTGTAGGCAAGTTCTTGGGGTCACTAAGGCTCAAATAACGCTTTTATGTTGGCAGAAGGAAGCAGGTATTATGAAATTTATATGAATCCAACGGTTCATGTGATGTATTTATCTGAGAGTTCTTCTGTTCTCATAGAATGATATTTCCCTGAGGACAAAATGGAAAATATTTCCTTATTGTTTATCATATACTCAGTTAAACAATTTGCTATTATCTTAAATCATTCCGGTCTCTGCTTTAATAGAAATGAATATTTAAGTGAAAAGCTTGTATAAAATCTGATATAATATCCCTCCATAAATCTCATTCCTCTAAAATGAGACTGAGAGGCTATACCCATACAAAATTATCATGAAATTTTTGTCACTCTAATATGCACTCAAAAATCTTATATTTCGTACAAAATCAACACTCCAAAAAGAATTCAGGCACAAAGTTCGTTATCTTTCGATACGTTACTGACACTTTGAAAGTTACTCCTGCACATCAACTGTATTTGTGTATACGTTTTAAAAAAAAAATATTAATAAAGAATGAATTTTGAAAGTGTCAGTAGAAATTGAGGTAAGCGATGATAAATGCAGGTAAGTAATAGTGTTTTCAAATTTCAGTAGGATAATATATATATATATATATATATATATATATATATATATATATATATATATATATATATATATATATATATATATATATATATATATATATATATATATATATATATATATATATATATATATATATATATATATATATATATATATATATATATATATATATATATATATATATATATATATATATTTATATATATATATATATTTATATCTAATTATATATATATATATATATATATATATATATATATATATATATATATATATATATATATATATATATATATATATATATATATATATATATATATATAAAATATATATATATATATATATATATATATATATATATATATATATATATATATATATATATATATATATATATATATATATATATATATATATATATATATATATATATATATATATTTATTTAGACAAAATCTAAACATCTAGAATTTTCAATTTTTCTAAAAAGAAAGTATAGTTTAGAACATGTGATCTCCAAAATTACAAGTAATGTCGTTTTAAAGACAACAATCAAATATTTTAAACCTATTTTGTACATTACGTGGGTGAAAGTTTATGTGGTTCCCTTCCCATCTAATATCAACAGACCTGTCTGTTGATATTGGACTAAATAGCAGGTAATTAATAACTGAAGACGGCCACAGCCGCAATGAGAAATTTTTGAAAACAAGATAAATAGTACCCTATTCTTTGACTTTTCAAAATCGAAATAATTTGAACCTATTTCGAACATTACGTGGGTAAAGGTTTCCCTTACCATCTAATAATAACAGATTTGAATGTTAATATTGGACTGAATAGCACGTAATAAATAAGAAAGAACGGCCACAGCCGAAACAAATTTTAGTGAGACATAGTAGTCTTTTTCTATTCAAATTTTTTCAAATCAATAAATGTCAAAGAAATTTCAATTTTTTCAAAAGTTTTGATAAAGCTACGAATGTCGTGGCGAAACGTCAACTTTTTAATAAAATCGAGTTTTTTGAGATTCAACAAGTCTGTTATTGATAATAATTATCAAAAGATTAGAAATAGTTCACAGGCAACAACAATTCGAATGTATATATATATATATATATATATATATATATATATATATATATATATATATATATATATATATATATATATATATATATATATATATATATATATATATATATATCTATATATATATATAAATATATATTTATATATATATATATATTTTTATATATCTATATATATATATATATATATATTTATATATATATATATAAATATATATTTAACTCAAAATGCAAACGCTGAAACGCCTCAATTGATTTCTAATTACCCTCAGTTCCTGACAATAAAATTGAGTGTTTTTCTTCAACCTCTTAGCCGCAAAACCATTCTACTTCGGTTTTTCAAATGGAAACGTAATACCTTGTGTGAGCTCGTTAGAAATCTCACGGAAAATGGAATCCCAACATTATCTTTGTTTTTCTTCTAGTTTTGTTGTAATTAGAAGATAAAAAGGCCTTTCAATTAAATTAAATTAATACTTTTTCAACCAATAACTTGGTTTCAAACTTGGTAATAGAGTTCGGTTTGTACTAGTTTTTTGACAAACACTCTTGTGCAAATCCTTTAGTGTACCATGAATCTCAAATTTGTGGAATATCTTACTTACAGTAGAATAAGAAATGGGATTTTTCGGATATTTTCTATTAAATAAAGCGCACACTTCACTCTGTCTTCGTATTCTATCTCCACATCCCAGCAATATTAATACTTCGTTTCGCTGCCTTTCAGACGATGCCATTATTATTTAGTAACATTGAATGAGAACACTTTGGGATTATAGAGGTTAATGAAATTAAATTCTACAAAGAATTTTTTCTAATTTCAAGATGAGACCAAACAAATATTATTGTTATGTTATGCAATGTTATGTTATGCAATAAACATGGTTTTTTTTGTGTTGCATATCATTCTATTTATCATATTATAGCTCATAATAATATCACTTTTAAAGAGATCCATTTTTGTCAGAAAATTTTTCGTCTGGTATGAAAGTTTTAACAGGTAGGGGGTTGAAGAAAAGTAGTCAATTTTAATGCCAAAAAATTAGTACCCGCAATCAAAACTCAATTCACATGTTTTTTATTTAAATTTATTGGTTGAAAAAGTATGAATTTAATTTTTGTGAAATGCCTTTTTTCTTCTTATTATAACGAAACTAGAGGAAAAACAATGATTATGGTGAGATTGTATTTTCTATGAGCTTTCCAACGAGCCCACACATGCTATTACGTTTACATTTTAAAAACGGAAGTTGGATGGAATTGCGGCTAAGATATTGCAGAAAATCACTCAATTTTATTTCCAGAAAATGAGGGTAATTAAAAATCAATTTACGGTTTCAGCGTTTTCATTTAGAGTTACTTGTTTCAGAAATATTATTTTTGTAAATATCTATCTATACATACATATTAATATATTTATATATATATATATATATATATATATATATATATATATATATATATTATATATATATATATATATATATATATATATATATATATATGTATATATATATAAATATATATATATATATATATATATATTATTATTATTATTTGGACCGGGGTCGTTATGGCTCGGTTAGCCTTCCGGGAACTGCGACCATGTAGATCTTTTGTTCTCTACCCTACCCATTCATTGAAACCCAAGGAGGTCGTCAATGGTGTTGATAAATCCGACAACATCCTTGGGGGCCTTGGCCATTACCTCATGGGTATCCAGAACAGGTTTCCCCATATGAGTGGTTCTTAGTCCCCCCAACTCTGGACACTTGCATACCATGTGTTCAGCTGTTTCTGCTTCTGATCCACAGAGCCTACAAATATCATCTGCCGACTTTCCCATACGGTACAAATGGTACTTGTACCGACAGTGCCCTGTCAGCAGTCCAACCATCGCCCGAAGCTCAGCTCGTGACAGCCTCAGGAGCTTTCTGGCGTAGGTCTGTGAAATCTTTACGAACTTCTTTGACTGCGTGAGTCCAGGAGTGTTTCTCCAGAGGGTTACCCTATTATCCAACTCCCATTGTTGAACCGCTGCCTTTATATTGGTCTTTTCCAAGACCACAAAAAGGCTCAGGTCCAGCAGGTGTTAACCTTGATGCACTTTTTGCAAGTTCATCGGCTTTTTCATTTTCCTTCAACACCACAGTGCCCTGGCGCCCACAGTAGAGTCACTTTATTGCCTTGGCCAGTTGCTTTATGGTATTACGGCACTCCCATGTCAGTAGAGATCCCTGGCTTTTGTGATTCCAGGGACCTCAGCGTGGCCTGGCTGTCCGTGGTAATGTAGATATGCGCCCCTTTGAGGTTCATTTTGAGGCACTCCTGAGCGCATACGTAAACAGCCATTATTTTCGGTCTGTAGAATAGAGGGTTCACTTCCCAGGGATTTAGAGATCCTCAGTTTAGGTCCATATACCCCAATGCCAGTGCCTTTCTCTGTTTTGATCCATCGGTAAACCATATGGAAGACTTTTTGTCCAAACGATTAACGAAACTTATTGCACTAGGACGGTCAGCTATGACCGTTTCAAAGGGCGTTTCGAAATCGAAGATAGTTGGCATAACATCCGATGGTTTTGCCAGAGTTTTGAATCCAGTTTGACTCAGTATCCTCATATGTCCAACCCAGTTTCCAGGTAGGAGCTTCCCGTTGAGGGATATTCTCATTGCTTCCCAGCAGGCTGCATTTCCTCACATGTATATGTAAGGGAGGCAGATCGAGTATAACCTCAAGCGCTGCTGTGGGAGCTGTACGCATAGCTCCCGTAACACCAATGCAGGCCAGCCTTTGCAGTTTTTGCAGCCGGTTGCGTGGTGGTGACCTCTTCGGTTTTTGTCCACCATGCTAAAGACGCATAGGTGACAATCGGGCGTACTACCGCAGTGTATAACCCACAGTGCCATTTTCGGTTTCATGCCCCAGGTCTTTCTCAAAGAGTCTTTTGCAGGCCCACATAGCCGCTGTGGCTCTGGAAAGAGACCTATCTATATGTTTCCTTCCAGTTGAAGTTTACTGTCCAGGATAACACCTAGATATTTGCATTCACTAGAGAAGTTTAGAGTCTGGCCATTTAGGACCGGAGCTCTTAGGCGGAGGTTCCTTCTTCTAGTGAAAGGAATCAGTGTTGTCTTCGAGGGATTGACAGTGAGCCCCTCTTCCTCGCCACCACTTTTCGATAATACTTGAGGGCAAGTTGCATTCGGCTACTTATAGAGCCCTCATGGCTTGCCTCATTACAGTTACCACTATGTCGTCGGCGTATGCCTGGGCGTTAAAACCATCCGCCGTAAAGCTTCTCCAGAAGACCATCCATGACCAGGCTCCACAGCAAGGGTGATAGTACCCCTCCTTGAGGGCATCCCCTGCACGTCAGCACTGTCACTTCAGCTTCCCCAGATATGCTGTGACGGTTCGCCCTTTCAACATAGCTGATATCCACTTCACAGTGGAGGGTTCTATCCCTTTTTCGTTCAGCTGCATTACATATGGAAAACATGCAGGGTATTATCAAATGCCCCCCCAATATCTCCAAACATTGCAAGTAAAATCTCCTTTGCATTGAGGGTGTCTTCACCTCTCTAAGAAGATGATGAAGAGCGTCTACAGTCGATCTACCCGCCCTGTAGGCAAACTGCTTATTGTGGAGCTTAACACTTCCCCTTATGTTGTTTGTCTATTATTTTCTCCATGGTCTTCAGGAGAAAGGAGGTAAGGCATATGGGTCGATAGGATTTAGGCTCTGTGGAGCCTTCCCGTCCCCTTTGGGTATGAATACTACCCTTGCTTCCCTCCATGATTTCGGAATATAGCCCCTTGCATAGCTGGCCTTGAAAAGCTCAACCATCGGGGTTATGATGAATTCAGCACCTTTCTGAAGCATGGCCGGAAAGATGCCGTCCATGCCAGCTGATTTGAAGGGCCTGAAAACTCCTTATCGCCCACTCAATTCTTCCTGGTGTGAATAGTCTACCAGCTTTCTGAAAATCCCACCTGGTGGGGTTGTATACCTCTCCAGTGGGGACATTATCTCTGGTAATAATCTGCTTAGAGCCAGGGAAGTGAGTCTTCTAATAGAACTCTCAGGCTCTCTTCAGGGGTCATTCGAAAAAATCCCCACATGGCTTCTTTATTTGGCCAATCTGGGTTGGAGTGATCTTTAGATAGTGCCTTTTGAAGTCTAGCTGCAGGGGCTTGTTTTATCTATTCCCTCACAGAAACTTCTCCAGGACTGCCTTTTTGGCTTTTCTAACCTCTTTGTTTGTAATTTGTCAGGGCCAGTCGATAGGCATCCAGCCAGCTGCCTTCTCGCTTAGCCCTGCTGAAAGCTTTTCCTAGCCGCTTTCTTGAGGTTCTCAAGTTGTTTATTCCACCAGGGAACCGTCTCTGGAGATCGTTTTTCTTCCTGACTGGACAGCTGTTCTCAAAAGCTCTCTTCAAACATGACGTGAAGTGAGCAGAGGCGTTATCCACAATCCTCATTTGAGCTGATGTGTATCTCAGGCCTTCCAGTTCCGACCTTAAATGGGCTGCGTAAGAGTTCCCAGTCAGCTCTTTCTGGCGTATCCTGCATTCAAACATCAGCTGAAGCTATTGCTTCAACATCGAATTCATATTGCCATATGGTCTGACATGGATGGTTCTTTGAGAGACCCTCCAGTTCTTGACTATTTCCGCAATAAATGGTGTGTCACCAGCGTAAGGTCAATTACTTCCCCTCTAATCGCGTTCATAAAGGTTGGACTGTTACCTACATTTGCTATTCCTACATTGTGAGAAAACAGAAAATCAAGTAAATCCTCACCTCTGTGATTAGTGTCCGTGCTTCCCCATGACCGTGTGGTGTGCATTCGCATCGCAGCCCAGAATGAGTTTGTTTCTGCTCCTTGCGGCACCATTCCACGAGGCGTTGGACTTCCTCTGCGTGGCGTGGGCTGATGGCGTCACCCGGAAAATAGCCTGAGGCAAAGACCACCTGCCTCCTACTCTTTCCGTCTGCAACCACAATCAGAGCCGCAGCAAGGTCCCTGGTGAGGAACTCTGTAAGTGGAAGGCAAGTTAGTCCCTTTCTGAGTATAAGCATAGCTCTTGGACCTTACTGACCTATTGCAAATATATCATTTGATATAGGTTATTTGGAAGGCCCCTGATTTGACTCCATTTATCCAGGGCTCCTGTATCAGCCCTATGTCGATGCGCCTTCTAGACGTGTCTCCAGCATAAGGCACTAGATTGCTGCCTTTGAGTGCTGGAGATTTATCTGAAGGCACGTCAGCCGTTCGTGCCCTATGGGGTGGTCTGTCCACTAGGCGGTTTGGAGGGAGCCGCAGGTTTTATACTGCTGGACTTCCCTTTACCACGCCTTTGCGGAGCAGCCCCTCCCCCAGAGCTGATGGATGGCTTGGGTGTCCCTCCGTCTCCGGCTTCCGTAGAGCCTGATAGGTTTTTCACCCTGTGCCTTTCCTCTGCCTTGGGCTTTTCTGGCTTGGAGTCCGAGGTCGAGACCTTTTGAGCCTCATCCCTCACCTCCATTGCCTTATGGCCCTTAAGGCGAAGATTGGCCTGGCCGAACCTATAGTCGATCCGCCAGTTTAGCGCTCTAAGTCTTTCGACAGATTTGATGTCAGCCGAGATGACGACTTCTAGCGTGGGTCCTGATAATCCCCTCCGTAGAACCCTCCAGTTTGGATCTCCATGAGAGCCAGGATCTTCTCGTTGGTGAGGTCCTGGCTTTTTGGAAGGTAGCCAATTAGGATCTCCGGGTGAGGCAGTTCAGCCTCTTCCACAATCCTTAGATCGGCCCCCTCCCAGGGCTTCAGCTTCGGCTGGATGCTCCTCAGCCACTCAGTAGTGTCTTTGTCGGAGCATGTCACCCCAAGCCAGCCCGGACGGAGATGTAGTTGCTGGAACTTAGGCCTCACCGCGGCCTCTCTTCCCAGTTCGATTATCATCTCCAGAACTGTTGCTTCGATGGCCTTCAGTTGGTCCACTCCCAGCAACACCTCTGGATAGTTTTTGTCCATGATACCCACCTTGACGCCAGCGGTAACCTGGCTGTAGGTGGATCCATGTGCGGTAGGAGTCTTGGAGACTCCTGAGGACCTTGAGGCTTTTGGAGCCTCCTGTTTGACACGCTTAGGCTCTTAACCTTTAGGTGTGCTGTCCTCCGATCTATGCCTTTTGGTCGCTTGGTTTGTTCGCGGAACCCAATTGGTTTCGCAGCTTCTTCCTGGCTTCCTCTGGCGCCATCCCCCTGCTTGATGAGAAACTTCATTCTCTTCCTGGCTGCCCCAGAGAGTCTGTCCCTCTTCACCCCGCCAGTTTTTCGAGGCCTTTGACGACCTCCTCGGTCGCTACTTTTCAGCAGCATTTTCCTCGGCTATGGGGTCAGGACTTGCGCCCTGTTCGCAGACCGGTTGAGGCTTTGTTCTTCCTCTCTTTTTGGTCACATTACGGCTGGTGGCCAGGCCCATCTTCTGTTTTTCCTACTTGTCCATATTTAATCCCACGAGTAGCTAGGGAAATAAAAAGTCGCCAGGAGCAGAGCCCCGCATGCCCCTAGAAGGCTTGTTGAACCGGAGGTCGCCTGGTATCCGGAGTTCGCATATTAGCGACTAGATCTTCCCACTAGCCATGCAGACATCGGCATATGCTGTTTCACCTTGTCTTGGGAAAGTGTTTTACTGTGTCTTTCTTACACTTGGGTTCAGGCGGTCAAGCCAAAACCCCCGACGCGCTTCCTCTGCCCGCGAGACGTGACCACAGACAGCAGAGTTTCGCACAGCAGTGTGTCAGACACTTAGGGCGTCAGTCCCCTTACGTGTCTGGAATCGATTACCCACGTGCAATACCTTAAGCCACGATACTACCGCCTGGTAGTGGGAGTCGGTCTTAGTTTTCACCACTCAACTTGGACCTTATCGACATGGGAGACCCTGCCAGAACCATGTTCCGTCGACTTCGCTCCAAGAATCATCACGGCTACTTAAGCGCTCACACCGTCGCCAAGGTGCCGACCGTTTTTGGGGCTATATATATATATATATATATATATATATATAATTATATATATATATATATATATATATATATATATATAGATATATATATTATATATATATATATTATATATAATATATATATATTATATATATATATGTATTATATATAATATATATATATATATATATATATATAGATAATATATATATATATATTATATATATATATATACATAATTATATATATATAATATATATATATATATATATATGTATATATATATATATATATATATATATTATATATATATATAATATATATATATATATATATATATATATATGTATATATATGTATTATATAGCATCTATACTTTATTATATATATATAACTATTACTATACTATAATAAAGTCTATAGTTACGTATACCCGAAGGAGAATAGTACGTGGCAGTCACAGCTGACTACCATATTCTATGAATGTACAGCTGGCTGACGCGGAACGCTATATAACTATGTAGTCTATATGATACTTAATATAACGTATCAGAATCGTTAGAGCGCTGGAGACCATGTGGCTCGATGTAGTTAACTGTCATCACTGGATCAAACCTCTATGTCTTGTTCATAGCATCCAGAATGCGAATGCGTATCCGTTATCACTCTCGTGACCTCAGAAGGAGAAAATACAATTTTATATATAAATCTGGAATCTAAATAATTATCTAAAAAATACATTCAACTCACCTCAAAAAGAAAAATTAATTTTAATGTCTCATAAACCCATTAAAAACATCCCATTTCAAACTATTTCCGATGACAATAAAATCTCAACAAAAATTATAATTATGAGTTTTTACCCAGTAACATAAGAATTAAATTATAAATTTTTCTAGATAAGCCATCCATAGAATTAAATATAGAACTAATACATTCTTGGACTAGTATGTTACTAAAAAAGGATATGCAGGACTATTATCCTTTTTACATATATATATATATGATTATACTATACCTATGTATAGTATTATATAATATATATATAGTTATATAGTGCTTAGTATGCGACGTGCACTCTATATATATATATATATATAAATATATTGATATGTATATATATAAATATATATATATATATATATATATATATATATATATATATATATATATATATATTTATTTCAATTGTTGTTGCCTGTGAACTATTTTTAACTTTTTGATAATTATTAACAATAACAGGCTTAGTGAATCTCAAAAAACTCGATTTTATTAAAAAGTTGACGTTTCGCCACGACATTAGTGGCTTTATCGAAACTTTTGAAAAATTTCTTTGACATTTATTGATTTGAAAAAATTTGAATAGTTAAAAAAGACTACTATGTTTCATCAAAATTTTGTCGGCTGTGGTCGTTCTCTGTTATTTATTACGTTAGAGTCCAATATTAACATTCAAATCTGTTATAATTAGATGGTAAGGGAAACCACAGAATCCTTTACCCACGTAATGTTCGTTCAAATTTTTGATTTTGAAAAGTCAAAGAATAGGGTACTATTTATCTTTTTTTTTTCAAATCAATAAATGTCAAAGACATTTCAATTTTTCAAAAGTTTTGATAAAGCCACGAATGTCGTGGCGAAAAGTCAACTTTTTAATGAAATCGAGTTTTTTGAGATTCACTAAACCTGTTATATATATATATATATATATATATATATATAATATATTTATATATAATAATATATATAATATATAATATAACCTATATATATATAATATATATATATATATATTATATATATATATATATATATATAATTATATATAGGACAGGGCTATTCAAATTCGAGTAACTATGCATGGGGATTCGATAATGGTAAAGAGATAGAGAATGGTTAAATGGGGCAAAGTAGCATATTTCAGAAGGGTCAGCTTGTATGGATTTAGAAAAAATCTGAGATCTAGCATCCTTTAGTTCTGAAGTTATTTAGGAAAAATCGAAAAATTTCGAAAATTCTTTTTTTTGGCCTATATCTTTTAATTTGAGAAATTTTTTTCAGACAATTTTCACTTTGCTATTGCCACTTTTTGTAGGCTATCTTAATTAATCTGAATAAAAAATTATATACAGGGTGTCGTATGAATTGGGCCACCCTCAACTTCAATTTTTCAAATACGGACCTGTAATTTTTTATTGCAATTTTTTTGAATGCCAAGAGAGTCATGTTTTTATAATGACGTAGTATTTTCATCTGAATTACAGCAGTGTGTTTCTGGAAATATTGAACTATTACCAGTATAATTACAAATTTTTTTTAAAAATTTCCAGCTCTAAATTAAAAAAATATCAATAGAATAAAGGAATAAAGTGCCTAAGGATTTGGAAGATAATCAACATTATTCGACGAAAAAATGTAATTCTTCAGTATTCAACCACATTTCAGTTTACGCGACCCATGATCAATGTACGAAAATGTGAAATTCTTTCCAGTACGTACATGTATGTGCATATAATCAGTGCCCAAACAAAATCATCTTCCAATGGCAATCTTCATACTCCAGACACCAATTTGGAAATATTTCATTGATACTCACTTTCCGAACTACCTACATTTTTCAGCAAATTCATGGGCATTCTGTTGCTATATACAACAACTATGATTA
The DNA here is from genome assembly GCA_030704885.1 of Cynegetis impunctata. Taxonomy (NCBI): domain Eukaryota; kingdom Metazoa; phylum Arthropoda; class Insecta; order Coleoptera; family Coccinellidae; genus Cynegetis; species Cynegetis impunctata. The sequence goes on along the minus strand of JARQZK010003025.1, from coordinate 166,323 downwards.
AACTATTTGAATTCTCATAGTATGCTTTGAAAAATAAATATTAAGTTCACCTCACTTGTCATTATTTTGACAGTTTCTTGGAAATTATCGTTGGTATTTAATGAAAAATCTGTTAGTACTGTAAATGGGTTTCCCTATAGAGCAGAAAAGAGATATGATTAACGTTTTCTACAGAAATAATAGGAGCAAAACTAAATTTGAATTTACTACGTTTATTATCACAAAATATTTTGAAAAATATAACACTGCGATTGCAATTTCGCAGTGTTATATTTTTCAAAATATTTTGTGATAATAAACGTAGTAAATTCAAATTTAGTTTTTTTAATCATGTTAAATTATCACGTAGTATCGACGGATTCCATCAACTAGTATTCCATATCATTGTTTCCGTATATTGTGAAAATACTCAAAACCAGCGTTTCTCAACCTTGCATTATTTTTATGGCGAATTTTTATACATATGATAAAATGTATACAATTATAATATATTTTGAGTTTTCCGGCTCCAAACCTACACTACGACCTTTATTTTAAACCTCATATATTTCCAAGGATACCGAAATTTATTGACATTTGGCACCACCGACCCAGGAAGTCAGATTTGATTGAAGAGGTTTCGATTTCGTAAGTTTTTTTTTTTTTATTTCAAATAACCGCACTAACCCTTTGGATTATAGGCGGTGGAGTTGATACATAATATTTATAATTTCCTAATTAAATCTAAGTTTTGCAAAAATACAATGATTTTGTTACTATTACTATAAAGTAACATTTCTTTTAAGTTAGAGGATATGTTAAATGTGTCTCTTTGAATTTGGAGTAAAGGGCACTGCACTATAATATGTTTCACTGTTTGTATTTTCCTCATATTTATGACAAACGCAACTTCGCATTGCAATGCGATACCATTTTCTCAATACTAAATACATCATCTCAAAACGAATGATCTACCCGATGTAGCACCACAGTATCTAATTGTCTCCCAGTAAATATCCAATTAGGGAATAAAATCACTGGAGGCGCTGAATCGATTTGAACTGTCACCACCGCACCTCGGCATTCTTGACTAGCTTGATTTATAATATGCATTATATCATTACACGGGCATTTCTCTGTCCCCTCTCTAGAACAATTTCATATTCAAATGCTGTCTTTTGCGAATTTCCATGCTTTGCTCTGATTTATGTGACATCAATCCTCATCGAGACGGAATGTTCATATATCAGAAAATTGCTGCTAATTTGTTTTCGTTATTCAATTTCAACAATTTATCGGGTATGCGTTTGTCAAGATTAACAAAAATTATTTTTCACTGTAGAA
>JARQZK010003025.1:97500-157500 GCA_030704885.1 Cynegetis impunctata | reverse complement strand
GGTCCAGGATCTCGCGGATGGCATTAATCGCCTCCGTGCGTCAGAGTTTGACCAAATCTCCCAAAACCGGAGAGTTCAGAACAATGTACCACATAATGTGTGATTGTCTTCCGAAGCAAAGGATTCTGCTTGTATTGTTGCTGCTTCATTTCCAGGGTTTTACATCGCATACTTGGCTACGCCGTTCTGATGAGGACCAATGAGTCCGAAACACGTGTCAACGGCCCTGCTGCGACATATGCGGGCTAGACCGATAATTTTGCTTTTGTTTTTTATATACTATTTGCCCCGCGCGATAAATCTCCTCTTTGTAGTTATATATAGATATATATATATATTTATATATATATATATATATATATATATATATATATATATATATATATATATATATATATATATATATATATAATCGTCATCATCATCGTGTAGCCGTCACTGTCCACTGCTGGACATAGGCCTCCTCTAGGTTCCTCCATGGCTCTCGGTTCTGGGCCGTCATTATCCAATTCCCAGCAATTCTCTTTATATCATCGGTCCAGCGTGTCGGTGGTCTGCCTCTATGACGTTTGTCTTCTCGTGGTCGCCATTCCAGTATTCTTTTATTCTACCTGTCGTTTGATGTTCTCGCTATATGACCAGCCCATCTCAATTTCGTTCTAGTTATGTGTTCAACTATGTCTTTAACTTTAGACCTTTGACTGATGGTATTATTGGGTATTCTGTCTCTTTTAGTGATTCCAAGCATGGCTCTCTCCATTGATCTTTGATCCACTCTTAGATTCTCTGCTGACTTTTGTGTTTATGTCAGAGTTTCTGCTCCATATGTCATTACTGGTAACACGCACTGTTCATACACTTTTCTCTTTAAACATATGGGTATATCACTTTTAAATATCTCTCGTAATTTGCCAAAAGCAGCCCAACCCAAACCTATTCTACGTTGTATCTCGTGCGTTTGATTGTTTTTTCCAATTTGTATTTCGTGCCCGAGGTATTTGTACATATGCGTCTCCTTTATCTCGGAGTCGTCTATTCTGATGTCTTGTGCAAGCACTAAATTTGTCATTATTTGGGTTTTACTTGCATTTATTCGGAGACCGACTATTGATGAGGCCTGTACTATTTCTTCAAGCATCTGTTTTGCATCACCGATGTTATCTGTGATAAGAACGATATCATCTGCGAATCTGAGGTGTGACAGCCTTTCGCCATCAATATTGATTCCTCTACTTTCCCAAGGTAGTGATTTCATTGCGTATTCGAGGACAGCTGTGAAAAGTTTTGGCGAAATGGTGTCTCCTTGTCAAACTCCTCTGCCCACTTTTATTTTTCCTGTTGTTTCGTGAAGTTTTACAGTTGTGGTGGCATTATTGTATATGTATTCTATGAGCCTTGTATATCTATAATCTGTTCTACACTGCCCCAATGCTGCTATTATTGATGGTAGTTCTACCGGGTCGAATGCTTTTTGGAAATCGATGGGCTTAGGGTCTATTGTATTCCACAGACTTTTCTATCAGGAGTTTAATTGCTTGGAGATGGTTATTTGTCCCGTAGCCCTTCCTAAAGCCGGCCTCTTCCCTTGGTTGATAAAAATCTAATTTACCTTCTAGGCGTAGGAGGATTATCGGTCTATAGTTCTCAAGCTCGGTGATATCGCCTTTTTTATGGAGGAGTATCATTATGGCATTATTCCATTGTGACGGGATTTTTCCAATTTCAAGACATAAGTTAAATAAATCTTTGATCCATTTTAGTAGGATCTCTCATCCAAGTTTTACAGCCTCTACCACTACGCCGTCCTCGCCCGGGGCTTTGCTATTTTTCATTTCTCTTAATGAGTTTCTTATCTCTTCTAGAGTTATATATATATATATATATATATATATATATATATATATATATATATATATTTATATAAATAAATATATGTATATCATTATTTATCTTTTATTAGCAATAACACCCTATTGCTGTTTGAAAAATTGATGAGTCTCATCTCCAATTTCGGGGCTTTCTGAAAACTTTTGAAGAAAAAATATATAGGTACATTTATGAACTCAAAAAAATAATTTTTGTGATTGTGGAAGTATCTCATCAGTTACTTATTATATGCTATTCAATATATGATGGCGATGAAAACAACATAAACACTTACCCTCCTAATGTACGTACACCAATATGTTCTTAAATATTTAATTCATATATTTGTCTTCAAAAATACATTACTACAAATTTCAAATAGAATAGGTATAATTCTAAATAAATTATTGTTTTGGGGATTATTAGTAGTTGATTTGGTAATCTGAAGATGTGGATAGCGAAGAATTATAACATGATAACCTTTGTGGATTTTTCGTACATTGATTCGTTTTTCCTAGAATAAGTGTAGTTTTAATCATAATCGAAATTGCTAGAAATGTCTTAGTAAGCAAAAATCTATAGATGAAATAATTGAGAACTTATTATATACATTACGTGGTAAAGGGTAGCAAACCTGACTGCTGATTTCAGATTGAATAGCACGTTATTACTAACTGAACATGTTCACAGCTGCAAGAAGATAAATGATATAAAGTTTTAATTTGAAGTTCATGAATGATAATATCATTCTTTTCAAAGCTTTGAAAAATTTACGAATTTTATTCATCAATTAAATCGTTTTTCACATATCACTAGTATGATTCATACGCGTACAGGCAGTCAACAGGTCTTCACAATTTTTTTTTTGAATTTTGGAACAATTCTCAATTTAGTTCATATAGTGATTTATTTAGCGATATTTTATTCACATGAAATGTCTCAATCCTACGATTCTTTCAATTGTACGGATGGAAATGATAATGACATAAATTCATCCAAATTCCAAACCGTTATCAACTGAAAGCGTAAGAAAAAAGTGTTATCGATATCGAAGAACCCAAAAAAATTACGCGTAAGAAATTCACACTTATTCACTCCAAGAAACCACAGTAACCCATCAGAACACAGAACACAAACTATAAGGGCGGAAACACATTATTGAAACGTGATACACCCCGACAAAACGCGACGCGTGTTGAATAAATTCAAATCCTAGTAATTTCTATAACCCGAATCACACTATGAACTCCCGACGTCATGCGATACAGGCACACGCTACCTGATCTAGTCGACGTGTTGGGCGCTGTATGTTTCTAGGTAACAACCGATGTCACTCTGGAATTGTCAAATAAAGCGTACGTTCATACGTTGATACCCTATAATCTACTGAATTTTGGCAGAAATTTGACAAAAATGAACGAAGAACAATTAATTGCTTGTGTGTTGTGAGGCATCACATGTTGGTAAGTACACATTATACATCATGTATCAACACGTTTTGTCGCATCGCGTTTCAATAATGTGTTTCCGCCTTAACTCTCCTAGAAAGGCAAGTAGAGGGGTGGAAGCATAAAGGCGAAAACACATTAATGAAACGCGACGCGACAAAACGTGTTGACACCTGATGTATAATATTCACTTACCAACATGTGATGCCACACAACACACAAGCAATTAATTGTTCTTCGTTCATTTTTGTCAAATTTCTGCCAAAATTCAGTAAATTATAGGATATCAACGTATAAACTTACGCTTTATTTGACAATTCCCGAGTGACATCAGTTGTTACCTAGAAACATACAACGCCCAACACGTCGACTAGATCAGGTAACGTGTGCCTATTGGATAAAATTAATTCCTATTATTTTCTATGAACAGAATCACACTATGAACACCCGACGCCATGCGATACACTTTCCCACGGCAACACGTCGATCCAGATCGACTTATTGCCGTATGTAAACTGTCACTTTTGACAGCATTGTGATCAGAAATTGCATGTGTGTGGTGTGGCATCTTGTATTGGCCGTTTTGGTATGTGCACATTGAACATCGGGTGTCGACACGTTTTGTAGCGTCGAGTTTCAATAATGTGTTTCCGCCTTTACAAAGGAAGAAATTAACAAAGAACAACCCTCCACATATAAAAAACCCGAGGAATGAGGTTCCACATGAGACAGTTGCTTTCAAAATTCACAAACTTCGTATCTTTTTAACATATATACACCACCAAAAATAGAAGAAAAACTACTTATTAAGGCTGCACAATACACATATGCTATTACCATAGGTTCACTGAAAATCGCCCACTTTTATTATGGAAACAAGTAGTAGGTACTCCAGATTTCATATTTTATACAAAAAATTTGAAGTCAAATATTAGATTTGTGGAACTAAGACCTGACCTTGGTGATCATTCATATGTATGATAAATGCAATATTGAAAAAAGTAAACAATCAAATGTGCCAATGAATTGATGTGCGAAGAAAAGACGTAATTACCCCAGAGTTTATATCCTGTTTTATGAACAAACTACAGAGTACAAATCAGTCCAAAACACCAGTGACCAAGAAAAAATATCACAAAATAGCGTCAGCACTTTTCATATTGAAACTTATAAAAGTGAAGGGACAAATGTATCGACAAATTGAACATGATGAAGATAGAGAACGAAAGAGGAAATAAAATCAGCGAACGAAAGACATTCACAAACTTATCATTGTCGTTTATCAAAACATTTCGAAAATGCATGCCTAACAAGAACGCAACTGAAGTCAAAAAATCATCAAAATACAAAAACCATGAAAACACAAAAATTTTTAATTTAGAAAGGAGTTAATAGATGATGATTTTGCCAAAGCATTTGCCTCACATTTTGAAACCATATATAAATTTGGAAACGACCCTTCCTATCTATGGAATGATTTCGATATTGATTCAATTGATGAAGTATGAATACTTTCAGATTTTGAATGATGGTAAAGACTCTGCTCTGAAAACAAAAATTATTCGTCTGTATCACTGAAACAATCCAATTTTTTTCCAGATCCAGATTCGCCAAAATTCATTTTAGGGCTCGAATAAAATCTTTCTTTTAGTCGTCTCTCTCTTAGCCCAAAGCTACTAAGTATTCTTGCTCTAAAAAATCACACTGATATGATATAAAATCAGGTTCATAGATATTCGACATTTATGTAGTAAGTAGGTTGAATAGAACACTATGATTTTTCACACTTTATTAATATAAACTACTAGCTGAGACTCAGTCAGGTTGAATTGAAGACAAAGAAATCAAGTAAAGTAAATTTCTTTCTCCAAAAAAAAGTATGGGAAAACCTTTTTTATTTTGAAGCTGAATTTTTTTTCGAATTGAATATTGGAAATGTAGATAATGCGGTTAAAGGAAACATAAAAAGTTTCAGCGGCCTAACTATAAACCTAACGTTTAGAATGAGCACAAATATACTATGCAGGATATAATATTGATTATGAATTTCGGCAAATAAATGTAATATTAATTAATTATTGTTCATTAGTTCACAACGAATCATTTTATGAATAAATAGGATGCGTGGTTAATAGAAATTTCCAATTCAGTTAAATTTATTCGTGAAGTTCATGATTTTCATTATTCAATGTAGAGTGTAGAGCATTCTTTGCAATTCCATCCTTTTTATATTCGATTAAAGTTTTTTCTTTATATCAGTTAATGACAAGTTATTTTCAGCGCAACAAGTTTTTTTTGCGTTTCATATTTTGTTATTATTATTTTCGTAAGTCTGTATTTCAGATCCTAGTCTAGTCCATTTCAAAGCTGAACTTCTATACGAATACTTATGTAAAGTAACACCCATCAACTTCAGGAGGGCGATCGTTGAACAAAAGCAAAAGCGAATGAAATAGATAATTTAGAGGTCGTAAATTTCTATTAGAATTGACTGGATCGCAATGAAATGCCATTAGAGCGTGAGTATTACTCGAGTTAAGTGAACCATCCAATTGTTTAGAATGATATAAAATATCCACATAATTCTAGATATAAATGGATAAATGCAACAGTCCGGACTACCCAAGAAGTAAGAAGTCTATTTAGGTGGGAGTATGATACTTCCTGCTCATCCTGAATTAATATTCTGACATGGAAATAATGAAAATTGAAATACAATCTACGATGTATCTGAAAGATAATTCATACATAATAATGTTCAAAAATAGTATTCTTTTTGTTACCTCAGATTGAGTTACTAGTTTATAGCAGGAGAAAATTTGTATACTTTGAAAAGGAAGCGAGGATAGATTATTATCCATTGAATGACTAATTTGTTTGAATTAATGTGAGTCTTTAGATAGGTTTTTATCAGTAAAATTATCTATACTGAAAATCATGACTGTTATTTGTTATTCTTGAAAATTAGACAAAATAACTTCTTTTTAAGATTGAATAATACCTACTTGATATACCTAAAATTGAATGAATAAGGAGCAGATCACATACAGTATCTCCATATTCATGATTAACTTTTTGACAACTTATGAATTTATCAATGCACGTGGATTCAGTTTTGTGTTCAACGAATCAAAATATTTTTCATACGACTGTCTCAGAAAATGAGGTTTTGCTCATGGAAAACTAGCTCCGAAAACGCTACTTAGCACACAACGTATGCAAAACACTTTAATCATGAATATGTCATCTTTGCGCACGCATCTCTTATTCACTGTAATCTGTTTTGGTAATCTCCTAACAAGGGCCAAATTCTATACTGTTTCTAGCAGGCTAAGTTCCATAGCAATCGCCACAGCTCTATTGTAGTGTTGATTGGATACTTCTAAATTAGTTCCTATGAAAAGCATCGTAAAAAAATCGTTTGAAAACTTATTTGCATACTTCCCCGACAGACACAAGTTGGTGATGCAAAAAATCGTTTTCAAACCTTGTTTTTCAATATGCTATTACCACAGAAATATTAATTTGTTAGTAAAAAAAATTTCAGTTAGTTCAAGACTAAGAGATTTTGTCGAATAGTCCTAATTGATCATGGACGAAGGTAAATAGTAACGAGCAACAGTTTGCAATAGGGGATCGGCCAAATTTTCAAAAAGTGTTTTAAACTAATCTTTATGGATACTTGTTCTCAATAAAAATAAAATTTTATTTATTTATAGCCTTTTAGGTACTCAAAATAATGTTTTATTATTGTTTGTTCAAAAATCCCGCCAAAACGCCACGATATATCGTCTGAGAGCGCGTGACGTCATTTGTGGTCATAACAGATGGAGTTCGCGAAAAGTTTTGTTTCGTGGAGTACATTCTTGATTTGTTGTTATGGAACGAAAAAAATATCGTTGGTGTACAGTACCTCAATGTACACCAATTTACTTCTGTGAATATCATTTTGTCGTAAGTGTACAGTAATTACTTATTACAAATAAATGGAATGAAATGCGCTTAAATTAAATTGTAGTAAATATACATTGTGTAATTTAAGAGGTCATATTTACGAGAGCATACATCATTTTTACTTGTTTCAGTTGCCGAATGATATGGAAAATTACTGGTATAGTCAACAAGTGCTTTTTTGTTCACCATTTTCAGCAGTCTCTTAAAAATATGAGCAAGTGTCATTCGATTCGGAATCGAAGGTAGATATTTTTTGAAACAAATAAAGTTCTGCTCGCGAAAATTGAAGAAAAACACCAAATAAGATTTTTGATATTTGAAAAAAATTCGAAAAGAGAATGAAATTTCCTAAGCCTTTCAAAACTTGCTAAAAAAAATTAATGATTCTCAATTGCATAACTAATTGAAGAATCTTGATAAACATTTTTTGCCCACCGAATTATTGTTCATTCATCTATCCAGTAAGCGTTTCATTTTTTTCGTACATAAATTTTTGTATTTAATATGGTTAATAATTTTTATTGTTAAAGTGTCTGAAATGGGCTTGAGTTGCGCAAGCCAGATTACCCATTTTCGGTCGTATTTACCCCTCTCAGAAAAATATAAATATTGATCCTACAGTTTCGGCTCTCCATAAGGTAATGGTGAAGCAATGCTGTCTTCCTACAAAATTTAATTGTCAAATTGACAGAAAAAGAAGTTTGCCTTCAACTGGGTTTTTAGGTTATGTTTTGTTTGTTATTCCAATAGTATTTTTTAAGTATCTAGGTATTTTATAGCAAATAAAATCTACCTATATTATATAATTATAACAATTACACAGAAGTTTTCACATTTCGAAATACAGCGTTACAAAAGTCTGAATTACGTGCAAAGAAATTGCAAATCATAAATATATCCATTCTGGGAAGTTTTCCCTTGTCGGCTTTCGTAAATCCTATTACCATTATGAAAAACTGGAGGAACACCACGTGACTGTTTTTGAATCGATTACTGTATCCCAAGTTATCAGTAGTCTTTCAGCAACTTTAAGAATTTCAACAAAATTATGAAAATAACTGAGGGAACTAAGTAGGTATTACCCGTGCAGTCAATGGTTGTCCATAAATGACGTCACGCGCTATGATTGGCGTTTCAGTATGGATTCAAAATATTGTAAATAACAATATCTTATTTTATTTACATTTTAGATATTAATCTAATTACTGTCCGATCCCCTATTGATGATTTTTGTCTCGTGAAAAGTGTGTCAAGTAAACTCCTTGAAATTGAAATAAATCCGATTTTGTTAAATTATTCGTTTGTTCTCTTTTTAAGTCAAAGATGAATGCAGTCAAAAAGATATTAGCTATTGTTCCTGTGTAATAATTGTCACTATTGAACAAAATATAATAGAAAGATAAAATAAAATCACACAGGTTAGGTAGAATTTAAATACCTAAGGTTTTTCAAATACTGCTCGTTTTATATCAATAGGTGATAACTATTCCTTGATTCCAACTTCTTTAGATCTTTCAATGTTTTTCGAGCACAATTTCATGGAATATGATCCGGAAGTTTCAACTGTACGTTAAGCGCGAAACTACAACCAACATATCAACAATTATACGGATAAATATAAATATTTAGTTACCCATCTACGATAGTTTAAGTCATTCGATTTTCATGTTTCAAATTGAAATTCAACCTTTATCTGAATCAGATATAAATGGGTTCAATAATTCGGAAATCGAAAGTATTATACGAACTGAAAAACCCATAATGTTACGTTCACTGGTGTCTTATCAACGCAGCTCCACATAAAAGTGTTGTTCAAGACATTCAATCAAACGTTCTCTTAATCAGCAAACATAAATTGAACTCTGGCTTTACCACCATGAAGGCGCTTATCTTATGTAAATAAGCAATAACCATCGATGATTACGAATTTGGAAAAAGTTATTTGCGTCCAATAATTCATGAAAAGATAAGTGAAAACATGTCGATATCTATACGTTTATTATATATTCAATGATACCTTGTAGGTATATCTTTCTGTAATAGTACCTCTAACATAGAAAATTATATTGCCATTTCTTACCACCGATAAAGCGAGAAATTTGTAATGGAATGGTATTTTACTCATCATGAAAAATTCCTTATGTCAAGAGATTTCTCAATTATACCCACCATTGGAAATGGGTGTAATAATAGTGGAATTCAAGATTTGAGGACTCAAATGTTTTCATGTTGAGGCTGCGTTTCAAATTACAATATAGGTACAGTTCGAAACTTTCAGATTTACTATTTTTCTTGATAGTTTTTTCAGATTATATAATACTGGATGGATCTATCCGTGACTTTGTCACAATATATTTGAACTATAAATAAGAAAAAATATACCTACCCTTCATCATTATTCTATTTACGAGGAAATATTTGCTATCGAAATTTCGTACCTATAGGTATATTGTTTCTCATTTACACACGCCTTGTGGAGCAGAAGTTGATTGACTTGCTGCGAAGCAGGTGTGATGGTTTCGGGTCCTGGGTTGAGTATGGATCTTTGTATATGTCTCTAAGTTTCAGTATATCAATTTACAAACAAAATAGTAGTTGGGTAATGTATAGTGTTTACGAGCCTATAAGCCGTTCTGAACTGTATATAGGTCTATAACTAAAAAAAGTTTCTCATTTCTGAATTTAAAAATGTTGCATTTGATATTCATTCTTGATTTTGTAGTGCAGCTTTTATATATACAATTTATAAATATGAATATTTAAGAAAAATACTATTATTTAATGTACATTATACTAATCAGAAAAAAAAAAGTGTGCGCAGGGGGGCCCGATCTAGAATGAGCATGAGCTCAGCATATGAATTCACCTTTGTCTCTCAATATGAAGAGTAAATAGTATAGGTACACTCGAATCACTTGTAGGTACATTGAACGTATGTAAACAGTAAATACTTGTATCAATTTATAAAATTGTATTTACTTCCATTTTTCGAATTTTCATTGCAAAATTGTAGTAAAGAGACCAAAAATAAGTTATCTTCTAACGTATTATTTAAAACAAAAATAAATATAAAAATTGTTCCAATAAATATATCGAACTCTTATAGTAGTACTCGCAAAACGTCATAAGAATTACTATATTTCAAAAATTCCCCCAAAAAGTCCGTATTGTGCAACGTATCTTGTCAACGATATAAATCACGTCGTTTTACAATATTATTTTTCACAGTCGTCCTTTTGTTTTTACTTTTTCGTCCGGCCATGAGCGTACAAAAAAGTAATAGTATATTGTATAATTAGTGGGAAAAGCATAATATTCCCAAACGACTGTGATAGTGTAACACAGGAGATTGGGAATATACTTTTCCCACGAATTATACATACTATTTTTTCTCCGATCGTTGATTTACATTTAAAAAATTAATTAAAAAATATTTCATCCAAGATGTAATCAAGTAGGTTTAAATAGGTTTCTCTATGTTCATATTGAAATATAGAAGTGGTAACCATGGAAATTACTCTGTTATGACAAAAGTGCAATAATTTTAAAGCCGGTTTTGTTTGATTCGTTGTATTTTATAAGGAATTAAAAAAGAATTAGTAAACATGAACACTGATAGTGATTATTTGTTGTCTTGCACGGCTCCTGAACTAGTAGAAGCCGCGAACGTGACTTCACTTAATTTACTTCCGGCGAAATCCAGAGAGAAGTATGAACTTGCGTACCAACGCTTCATGAATTTTTGTAGAAAAAACAACAGTGTATCCTCTTCTGAGAATGTACTGATGGCGTATGTTGCTGAATTGGCTAAAACAATGAAATCTTCGACGTTGTGGGCACATTATTCCACGCTTCGATCAACTTTGTCTGTTAAAAATAATATTAATATTATGCCCAGTACCAAAAACTGAGAGCAGTTTTAAAACGTCCAGCTACAGGATACAAAAAATGTAAATATTAAAAACAATTATAAAAATTAAAACCATACTTTGTTTCATTTTAATGTAATAATCCATTTGTTACATTACCGCACGCTACAGCAGTGCGGTAAGAATATTACCGCACTGTTATTTTCTAATTGCTTAGCAACTGACCACTATTCTGGAATGTTGAGCTTTGCGCATAGAAAACAGGTCAAAATAGTGTCACTTTTCCCACGATCGGAGAAAAACTTTTTCGTGCAATCGCACGCAAAGCGAGTATTTCGCGTACGCACCACAGTCCGCGAAATTTAATTTCGCGGCCGTTACCCATAGCAACGGCCGCCAACCCAAACGTCACTTATACCAAAAAGTAACAACAACTACGATATTTCAAAAGAGACATCCTGTATCTCAATGTATTTTGCATTCTGTCAAGAACTGTCAAAATATTTTTTCTATATTCAAACATGGTAATTTCCATAGCAACGCTGTGACTTGTTAATTACTGTTGATTTTAAAGCATTAATATTTTTATTTGCAATTGTCTAGTTTAATAATTTTGTCGATTGCACGAAAAATAGTGTGTATACCATGGCCGCGAAACTTTTTAGCTACCTCAAGATTATCCTGCCTCGGCCGCAAGCGGCCTCGGCGATAATTTCTCTTTCGGTACGCTAAAAAGGTATTTTGCGGCCTAGGTATACAAATAACTATTTTGTACTCTCACGGTAATATCAAGAACGTCAGGCGGCATATAGTTGGGTTCCTAATCCGACATAATATAATCTGTAAGAAAATTTTTAAATATTTTAATACAACAAGTCATTTCTTAATACTCGGGTACTTACCAAAAACGCACAGTCCTATAATGAGTAGATAAGTAACTTTAAATGTTTCTGACAATTATTTTGTTGAATTGTCAAATTTGTGTTGCCTTGACATCTACAAAACCAGTGAGTAAAGCAATCTAGTTTTACGTTTCGTCACATCTAATTCTTTTTAAAAATATCATCTCAATTCTATCGTTTGGACACCGTTTGCGAAAAAAATCGCATGTTTTATTCGGAGAAAAGCACTTTTTGTGGCTCGACTAAAATTGTCGGCCTCACTACGTTCAGTCGACAAACATTTAGTATCGCCACATAAAGTATCACTTTTACTCCTAATAAAACAATATACTATTTTTACAGAGTGCCAGCAATCATTTGTTGCTCTATTCCGATGAAGTTCCATGTAATTTCTCAATCGTCCGCTACAAAACGAATTAGAAGATAAGTTCGTCTGCTCGAATCTTGGATACATACAGGCAGAGAAAATGAAAGTCGTATGTAGAAGGCTTGAAGCTTTTTCGTGACGATTTCTACCAGTCAACTACCACAAGTCAAGTAAAGGAATTTAAAAAAAATTCTAGATTCTAGATTCATTCTAAGTAAATTATTCATCTTCAACTTCAATTCAAAATATTAAAGAAAACATGTTTTTTCAAATTACACAGAAATGTGTACTGAAATTCTCATTCCCTGCAACCATAAATAAAGATTCATTCAGTTTAGTTATTAATGACTTACCAATATGTTCCTTTTTTATGGCGACAACTGATTCTAGATGCAGAAGTTCGATATCACTAATAGAGACGATCAACTACTCAAATACTTGCGGAATGAATTTATAAAATAATTTCGTGTGCAGTAATTGGAAATTGGATTAGTATAAATTTTGTTCCGTTTGTAGGAGATGATTAATTGTGAAAATAATGTCTGGTATATTAAGGATTCTTTGCTCCCAGAGGCCTTCCACAAATTGTGTGTTGAAAATTTGTACATTAATCAATTTGATATTGAGAAGTAGGTAAGTACTTTTTGGCGGTATGAACCTTTTACTCTAACCGCCACCATATTTAAGTAGAGATTTCTCGGGGATAACCCCATTGCGCCTATTCTACCTGGTCTAATCCGGGTCTCAAAAGGGTCGGGAATTTCTGATAACCCAGTTGCGCCGATGGTAAAAATAAGCCTAATCTATAGACTCAGCAGGTTATGTCCCTGCTCATTATCGGACCACCCCCTACCTTAACAAATACCATAAAATCAGAATTATTTACAAAAATTGTTCATTACTGATATAAATCTTCAGTGTTGTAGTTCCTTGTGACACAATAAAAATGGAGTTTGTGTATAGTGAAAAAGGCAAGAAGTTAGTGGTTTTCGAAAATTTTAACTTTCGACATCGCAGTGTAACAAAACTTGGTATAAAGTGGAGGTGTACTAATAAAAACTGTACTTCCAAGTTATTCACCGATGAAGGAATGAAGACAATTTTGGGTAAATATAGATTTTGTAAATAACGATTTTGATGTCATTAGGCTTCGCCACTGCAGAAAGCAATCCCAAGCAACAATTCGATCTTGAAGATCGGAATAAGGACATACACCACATACGCAGACGTGTGTATGAAACTAGAAGAAAAGAACTGCCAAAATTACCGAAAAATATTGGTGAGCTACAAACTGTTCTGAACGACATGTCTATTGAAACGTTCAAAGAGGAAGAAAATTTTCTACTAGCGAATGAATTTGAATCAAACATTGTAATTTTTTCTTGTGTTACTAATTTAAAGTTTCTAGTTCAGTGTAAAACAATATATTTAGATGGCACTTTCAAATATGCCCAAAAATTCTTTTTACAATTTTTTACTATACACGGTATGCAAAACGGCCAATTATGTTCCTCTTGTTTTTTGCTTATTGCCAAATAAGTCGCACAAGTCATATTTAAAATGTTTTGAAATCGTATGCCAAGAATGCGTAAAACTAGGATATCCATTTGAACTTGCTGAAGTTGCATCGGATTTTGAAAACTCTATTCATTTATCCATAAGATTAATGGGATCAGGAACAAAAATTATAGGATGCAGATTTCATCTGAGTCAAGCTTGGATTAGAAAAATCCAAAGTTTAGGGTCGATGTCCGAATACAAAAACAATGATTCACTTATTGGAAGTATTTTACATTGGACACTTGGCTTGACATTTTTAGAGCCAGAAACAATGGGAGACTGTTTTGCCTTTGATTTTGATCAAATGTTGATGAATGACGCAAGATTGAGAAATTATTTTGATTATCTTGTTGATAATTATATAGACGAGGATTTTAAATTTCCTCCTATAATTTGGGCTTGTGCTGAAGCTAGTAGTTACAGAACAACAAATTGCTGTGAATCCTTTCATTCTGATTTAAGTAAAAGTTTTTATGCACCTCATCCGGATATTTTTAAATTTGATCAAATATTGAAGGAATTTCAAACTAAAACTTACATTAAAATTAATAGTAGGTATTCATTTACCAATTAAAATTACAAATAAATCGTATAAAGACAGAATTGGAATCTTAGCCAAAAAATTAAATTTATTTAAACAAGGACAAATTGAAAGGTTCGATTTTGTAAAACTTGCGTCTTATCATTATAATAAAATTTGTATATACATAAATGTCTTAAACACTTTGAATAAATGTCTTGTATACTTTGTCAATGATTATTTGAAGTATTTTAGTTGAAAAGTAAAACCGGCATTCTCAAAACCCTATTTCTTATCGGCCACCCTTCCCATCCTCTTAACTAGCGCTATAATCTCTAATAGGTCTCCCGTTGAGACAATCGGCGCAAGTGGGTCATGGTGATTTTAGGGGCTGGTCGGTTGCGGGCGCAATTGGGTTATACGATTTCTTGTACCTGTTTAAAATTGGCGCAACTGGGCTATACCCGATTTCTCTCTTAATTTTTCTTGATTTTTAAGAATTTGTTTGTAGATTGAGTTGAAATTTAGTAACTGCGGGGATTGAGTTGAAGTTGAAGGGTTAGGAATTTTCAAATAAATAATAACACATAATGAGGAAAATACGACCATAGTGACAGAGTTCGATTGTTCATGCAATTTTGAAATATCTGCACACCTCATCAATTTATTTAAATCAATTCAGATACAATCATCAATAGCAGTTCACTATTCACTACGAGAAATAGCCATTTACGTATGTCCCACACATATTTTAGAATATGTACGTTTATTAGGAATAGGTAATGATAACGCAAGCTACATGTAATATGTTGAAAGTAATCCTTGTAAGTAAGTTCTGTTTATTCAACAACTGATAAAATGAATCATATTTTGAATTTCACTGGAGTTAAATTCATATTCTCGATCTAATGGCACCATCTGTCACGATGTAGTTATCAGGTTTGCATTATAAACAATGTTCCAATCCCTGGAAAAAATTGCCTTACGGTTCCCATTTCACTTTCTATATTTCGTAGTAAATGACTTTTGTTTCTTGTAGTACGACTTGATTGCTGTTTTCGTAATTCGAATTTGAGTGATATATAGTTAACATAAGCATAAGTTGCTCAATTTATTATGTAAATGGACTATAACATTTACTCTGAAAATTTATAATCAGAAGTAATTTAGATATAAAAATCCATATGAACGAAGTTATAAAATGTAAGCATATAAAAGCTTTCAGTAGTAATTAAATATTATTAAAGAGATATGTCACGAGTTTGAAATTAAGTATAACTCAAATATTATGAAATGAGATAACATTGATCATTAACTCATTCATTAGATTCAGGTTCTGAAAAATTGAGATTAAGGACTCATGTTGATCAACAAATGTATTAATTTTAAGGCTGCGGTTATAGTGGATGCGTTTTCTGACGACCAACTAGTCGGACGTACACGTCAGATGTCGCAGGAATGAATCAAATACATAATAATGTATCACTATGGTTATAGTGCTTGCGAATCGGTCGTCCGATGACGTTATAAGTCGTTCAAACGCTTTGATATTTCATGCGACTTTGTGCGAACGTCAAAATGGATATCATTAGGCTGCGGTTATAGTGGATGCGTTTTCTGACGACCAACTAGTCGGACGTACACGTCAGAACTGATCGTCAGACAACGGTGGTTATAGTCAATGCGTATTTTTTCCTGTGTTCGCGCCTAGACTGTCATTTGTAACTTACATAAAACATGAATATCAACAATAATAATTTAGAAGAATATTATCAGTATGTAGAAAGTCCGCTATTAAAAGTTTTATTACTGTCGGGAAAAAGTGAATATGTCGAAAACTAATGATATCAAGTTTTCAATATCCATTTTGACGTTCGCACAAAGTCGCATGAAATATCAAAGCGTTTGAACGACTTCTAACGTCATCGGACGACCGATTCGCAAGCACTATAACCATAGTGATACATTATTATGTATTTGATTCATTCCTGCGACATCTGACGTGTACGTCCGACTAGTTGGTCGTCAGAAAACGCATCCACTATAACCGCAGCCTTAGTGAAAAATTGATATCATTAGTTTTCGACATATTCACTTTTTCCCGACAGTAATAAAACTTTTAATAGCGGACTTTCTACATACTGATAATATTCTTCAAAATTATTATTGTTGATATCCATGTTTTATGTAAGTTACGAATGACAGTCTAGGCGCGAACACAGAAAAAATACGCATTGACTATAACCACCGTTGTCTGACGATCAGTTCTGACGTGTACGTCCGACTAGTTGGTCGTCAGAAAACGCATCCACTATAACCGCAGCCTAAGAGTGAAAATGTCGTGTACAATAAGAGTTACAGCCCTCTTGAAAGGTGGTTTGAGTACTTTTCAATTATCAAACGTTTTTCCCGGTATATTTCGTTCATCTTTATTGTTTTTAAGAGAAAAAAATGACTATATATTTATATATATATATATATATTCATATATATATATATATATATATATATATATATATATATATATATATATATATATATATATATATTTTTATATTTATATATATATATATATATATATATATATATATATATATATATATATATATATATATATATATATATATATTTGAAATGTACACAATTGCTATTTATTCGTATATATTTCCCTGATAATACGTAATAGAATCGTTCACTGCAGATAAAGTCAACAAAGGGGTGCCGGAATTGATTAAAATCATTTTGAGACCTCTCAGACTACCATTCTCGAAATTCTTACGATGTCTTAAAATATATATATATATATATATATATATATATATATATATATATATATATATATATATATATATATATATAAATATATATATATATATATATATATATATATATATATATATATATATATATATATATATATATATATATATATATATATATAGGTATATAAATATATATATATATATATATATATATATATATATAAATTGGCATCTCCATTGGTGTCTTTCAAAGGAGCTGAAATTTTTCATCTAGGGTGTTGATGCAGAACAAAACTATTAGAATTTGAGTAAATTCAGTAGAAATGTTTGCAAGAGAGTGGTGAGTAGATGCATGAAGGAACCTTTTTCTAATCGGAAAGCAAATTATGTAGAAACGATTTATTTACAACATATTTCAAATTGAATAAATTTTCTGTTCTTTCGTTGTGTTTGGGAATTTTCGCACATTCATAGCCTACCCAGATTGAGTTGTGAGGTTAAAATTTTCCAAATAGATGAAGTTAATGTTTGAAAATTGCATTATAGTGTTTTTGAATATTTTTTTTTAACCACTGATGCTTTAATGTAGACATTTCATGTTTTTCAGCATGAGGTTTTGAATAGTTTCATTGCTTCTGCTGATTGAGTTAGAGGATTGAAATTTCATGAATTGAGTTGATATTAAGAAAGTGCACATTGGTATAATTAATTTCTTCAATCTCACCACATTTAATGTTAAAACTTAAATATTTTTGCATTACGTATCTGTGAAGCAACCTACCGTCGCAATTTTTATGTAGATATTTCATGTAAAAAAAAATGAAAATGAGGAGCATATGAGACTTTATCAGTTACTTTGTAACTATAATTTCTTGTTGAAAATGTAATGAAAAGATATATCAGTGGAACATACCATTGCCTATATCGGCAACGATTTAACATTTAGTATTATCATTAGCAATAAAAGGATTAATCTGTGAAATACAATGAAAAAAAAATTATAGGATTGTTGATTTCAATTAAATTCTTTTCAATTCATTCTAATGAGTTAATCAGCTTATCAAAGTAATAATTTCGTTGATAGACATATATCATGATGACGAAATCATCTGGCGTTTTAATTTTTATATATCTTGAAATTCTTGCTTCTATGTTATGAATAATAATTGAAACACAATATTTAGAATTATATAAATTCTTCATAGTTAATATTTTACTGTCAATATAAAAAAATGCTCGATATAATTTTAGAAATGCTTTTTCTTGGCTTCATTTTCTTAAGAAATGCGGATATTCAATGCCAAAAGTATTCAGGAGCAGTGTTGTAGAACATAAGTTTAATCAGCTTTTGACATAAAATTGTTTTATTCAATATTTTGAAGACGAAGTATCTTATTCATTATGCTTCTTTAGTACACATGCATTGTGTTTGTTATTTACAGTGGAGTGGAGTGCTATCCTCAGTATTATTCAAAACATTTTTTTGGAACGAATGTAAGATTGATTGGATCACTTCACGTAGCTCGTTATCGTCCATTTAAGCTGTGAGATCAACTGAAAAGGTTCGAATAGTTTCACGGGTATTAATTAAAAATTGAACGCATTATATACACCATGAAATTCTGGGTTTAAGATGGTTAACCTGATAGAATGATCTTACTGCGATAATGAGATAAAAGGCAAGTGCCATTAACATTTTATTTTTTCGATGATCGAAAGGCTGATGTGGAACAAGGCGAATTACGCAAACTGGTTCTATTAAATGGAAAAATTTGATTCATAAGCGCATAAGTGCCAATGCATATTATAAGGCAGTAATTAAGATCTGATCGTTTATACAATAATTATACGAAAAGATCTGTTGAACAAGTTGATTTTACGTTCATCCTAAATTTGCCGTTAAGAAATCAACTTCGTTAATTTAATGTCACTAGTTAAGTTCTTATAATATTTCAAAAGATAAATGTGATTACTACTTTTCATAATATGATTTATTTAGCGTTTTTTCCATAACAATATACATTTAACACAGGTATACAATTTTTGATACATTATATACATCGTTCCTTGAGTTTCACTCCTATACAATTATAAAAATAATATATTATCCAAACAATATTTAAAATTATTTGTACCATAATTACATACAAAAAAATAATTTCAATAACGCAGATTTATATTGGATAATAGCTCCCACTTTCACAAAAATAAAATCTTTTCTGGAAAAGTTTCTCTCAATTTATATAATTAATCAAAAAGTGATTGCAAAATGTGAATTTTCAAAATGGATGAATACTGAATGTTCAGATTTTTGTTTTCAATGATGATTTATTATTATTCTAAATACGAAAATAAGAATGAGGACTTGATTTTAAAAACAAACGTCATTAATTTTTATGCAACCTCAAAACATACAAAATGGATATGAATATGTGAAATTTAAAATTATCTGGAATATGAGAAAATTCTTATTTTAAAGATGATACGTATAAGTAACTATGTTATCTGATAATTGTATGCATTGAAAATGTAAAAAAAAATTTCGTTTTTACCAGAGTTAAAAATTATAATCTATAAGTTTTCAATATGAAATTTGAGAATGAATAAATGATTTTTTTAGAGTAAAATTGCAAGAAACTGGTCATCTCGTGTACCTGTCAACTATAATATACCAGAAAATTTAAACGGTTTCAAATAATAAACAGTATTTTAAAGTTTCTGTGCAGATGTGAGTAAACTCTGCAGGAATATATGATATAGAGATACCAAAAAATAAAATGGAATATTCTACTCATTTGTGATATAATCAAAAAAAGATAAGTATGCTTGATTATTCAGTATAAGATATAGAACAGTCGATATTGAAACATAATGATTAAAATAGGACCTTTGTGGGGTTGATGTGTATCTGACCGTTGCATGTTCAAGGAAAAACTTCATTCAAAAATCTCAGAAAAATATATACATTTTCATCAAAAATCAATCTGAAAAATTACAATCATTATGAAAGATTCACTGAAGTTGAAAAAAGATTGAACATTCACAATGGTACTTAATATATATTTAATAATCGATTCGAAAAAAACACGTTTGAAATGATGTTCGAAAATTTTTTGTCAGAAATAAATGTTTTTCATTAAACTTGCTGGTGAAAAATTTTCCTCTTTATCTTCTCCAGAAAAAAAATTATTAATTCTTGTTAGTAACATTGAGCTATTGATGGTAAACTCAATATAGATACTTATCTATTAGAAAAGATGGGATACCTAGACACATTTCTCACGCAAATAAAAGGTTCTCGAAATCAGTAGTTCCCAGTGTATGATCAGTGAAGTCCGTTTGTAGAAAAGAGGGAAACGCAGAATCCGCAAAATCAACTGGTGATAACGAAGATTCCGGAAAATCGGGCGATGCTAAAAATGAATGCTCCGAAAGCGAAAGCGATTCACCATCCGACTCTAATAGTAAACAATCTAAATCCCTACAACTGTCAAAATTAAAACAGAAATTTTCCTCCTTTTCACTCGATGTTAACGCAGCACTCAAAGTGTTTATGTACCTCATCGCCAAACGTAAAGTAGTAATTTTCGTTAATTTTTCATTTGCACCGCTAGTCTGGTGTACCTGTCCGTGGGGTATGATCGCACGAAGAGTTTCGAAAGCTTGATTTATTTCCCTCATCCTGTTCCTTTCCCTGGCGTTGGCGGTTTTCCTTCTGTATTTACTGAGAGGCGCCGGCTTTTGCTTGAGACATTTTTGCGACTTCTTGCACATTTTTGCCGTTTCCTCCAATTCCGTGAATCTACGAGCGGATCGCGGTCTTAAAGAATATTTTTCACCTCTGCCCAGCGTTAATTTCTCGAAACAGTCACTGTTCTCATTATTATTCGAGTCCGTGTAGCCCATACTCGATAATTCACTGGCTAATCGTTCCGATAAGTCACTGTATTTCTGAAGAAGCGAATCCATTTTAATCGTTTCGAAATAGAATTTTCCGATGTTTCACATATTACTACAAAAAAACATTACTACGATTTTCTGATAGATATAGAACTTTCTTACTACGCAGCAATTTAAAAGAAAAAGAGTCTGCGGTTCAGACGTACCTGACGGACGATTACAGGTAGAATATCATCTACGTAGGTACTCTAAGAGAGTCGGTTCATTACTGAGCGATATCTGAGTTGGCTGAGAGGCTGGTTAACATCAAAGTGGTACCGAGTTCTGGAGGTACCCCACCTGTTTTAAGAGATTATCCGACACTGAAATAACAATATGAGTTTCATTAATTCAAGTGTGGGGATACGATATATCGGATAGTCATTGAGGAGGAGGCATATATAAGTGCGCAAATTATTAAATATTTTAGTTCACTACTGCTATTTTTAATTGTATTTTCCTCGAAAATTAGTTCTTATAGTCATTCCGTGATTGTAAAAAAATCATGATATATGTAACATATAATGCGATCAGCATTTCGATGAAAGTTTTCACTAATGCCAATGTGATCAAGCAGAATTTGAAAGAGGAAAGTTGATAATTGAGTCCAAATTATGAAAAATCTTTATTTCTATACTACATAGTGAATAATAATAATTATATATATATATATATATATATATATATATATATATATATATATATATATATATATATATATATATATATATATATATATATATATATATATATATATATATATATATATATATATATATATATATATATATATATATATATATATATATATATATATATATATATATATATATATATATATATATATATATATATATATATATATATATATATATATATATATATATATATATATATATATATATATATAATGAGTTTCTTCTATTAATTATAAAGGTTAATGCGAAAAAAGTTTTCAACATCAAGTTAGAATACTCTGGCAAAACTCCAAACATTTGCGGTTGGATTGTTGCTAGGGTAACTCTAGAAAGGACCAACCCGGGAGAATTTTAAGAAGTCAACAAGGGAAGGGGGGGTTTGTAAGAAATTGTCAATCATTTTATCATTTTAAAATTTATATTTACTTTGCTTACGAACAGTATCTAATATTCGACAGTTTTTCCACAAAATCATAATCATTAAAGATCGAAGTCTAGTTAGTTGCGTATAACTTTAGAAAAACCGGAGAAATTATTGTAACCCGGGAGGTCGGGAGGAAAACCATTAATCTCCCGGCAATCCGGTAGGGTTGGCAACCCTAATTGTTCCAATAAGAGTAGTGGGCTTTTTGTTGGAATAAGAGTAGTATTTGTATATGCGTATTTGTGTACGTTTATTAATATGTGTTTTGAAAGGCCATTATCGCAATGCGGGTGGCAAGTTTAGTTTTACAGGCGGTTAAATTCAATATGTCAATTAGAAACTATATAATACTTAATGTATAGAAATATTCGTGGGAGTTTCATATTATAGTTAGAGTAATAATACATTATGTATGATAATTAATTGGCGAAATGATAATGATATGTTTTCATGTTAATATTGTTACCATAAAATATGTGACATTGAACATGGCCCTAATTAGACTATTTTTTTAAATTTTCTATTTCATTATAAATTGTAAATCTTGATATAGATAACTTACATCACCTCCATTAAGAGGTTATTGGACCATAATATAAAATTACGATATTATGTCAAACGAAACGAATTCAGATTCATACACATTGATATACTGAATGTTACGAGCTTAAATGTAAAAAAGTCAAAGATGTTTTTTGAGATCCCTATAAATTTCAGTAATTGGTTTTGTCCCTTGTTGGTTACTCAAGTTTTTTTACATTTATCACGAGGTAACTACTTCAAATTGGTCTTAAAAGTTGAATTACACTTTCAGAAATTGAAATAATATAAAGTTGGCTGTAGAGTACCTACCTGAGTTGAGCTTCTCAACTTGTAGTCTTGTACAACCAATACTGATGATACTTAGACATAAACATAAACATATAAGTGAAATGTATGTTCAATTTATTTCTTTTGGTAAATTTTAAGCCATGAAATTCAACGATATAGGTTATCCTATATCACTTCAGAAACCCACCCTTTAAATCAAAATGCAATCGCCTTTTTAATAAACAGTTGAGCATATTTTCACAAGTTTCAATAGAACTGTACATATACCGTGAATAATGAGGAGAAACATCATTGCGATCCATTTATTCGAATATATAATCAAAGTTCTCTCGTTTGTAGACCTGAGGCTAAAGTTACTCCCTGAAAAATGCTACTCGGGCTGTAATTAACACACCTTAAGATGGAAAAAAGGGTCAATTTTCACAGGTAGACGATTCTACCTGACATGCTGCCATTCATTATTATTATTATGATTAGGGGACGATATTGTGAAATACAATAGGAATAACGCAATTCGATCCGGTTATTTCATAGACTATTTCGTAGGCCCAATCATATTTGATGAGCTAATATTTAATTTTTGTTGAGTTGATTGGTACATATTAAATAGATAAGTAGGTCTATTAGCCATGAAACCATGAAATTACCATATATATATATATATATATATATATATATATATATATATATATATATATATATATATATATATATATATATATATATATATATATATATATATATATATATATATATATATATATATATATATATATATATATATATATATATATATATATATATATATATATATATATATATATATATATATATATATATATATATATATATATATATGTTTATCTTTGAAAATATTGATGTTGCGTTCTGTAGTGTGGTTCTGTGTCTCTTGTGTTCTTCTTCTGTCTTGTGGTCTCTTGAGCAGTGGCGTGTATATATAACTAAGATGTTTTGTGTCTAACTTGTCATTTACCGTCTGTCCATTGTTTATTTGTATGTGGATCATTTCCAATATTTATCGTCATTTTTGTTGGGGTTCGATTCCTAAAATTGTTGTGTCCTTGTAATTAAACTCGTGTTTTTCTGTTCTTTTATGTTTGTTGAGTGCTGTGGATGGGTTTTTCGTGTATTGATGTGCGTTCAGTCTGTCTTGTAGTCTTTGTGAAGTTTGGCCTAATGTATTGCTTGTCACAATCTTTGCATGGTATACTATATATTACTTGTGATTTTTTGGTTTTTGGTGTTTGTGCTTTTAATTTACTGAAAATGTTTGATATCTGGTTATGTAGTTTATGTACGATCTCACGGTCATATGGTTTTATTATGTTGTTCATTTTTTGTGACAGCCCTTGTATGAATGGTATTGGTATTCGTTTTGTGGTGTTTGCGGTTGGTTCTTTCGTCTTTTCTATGTTGTATAGTCGGTGTTTTTCTCTGTTTTATGAGTTTTTGTATTATTGCTTTAGGGAAGTGATTCTCAGTTCACTTTTGTCAATGTTTTTTTCCGGAGTATTGGTGATGTTAGTTTCAATGCTCCTTCTAAATATCCTGTGGCTCTGCTCTTCTTTTGTGATTGGTGGTGATTGGAATTATAATCCAGAATGTGGTTTTGTGAGTTCCAGTGAGTTTTGTTCTTTTCTATACCAATGTGTAAGTAGTTCTCCATTCTGTCTTATTATTGTCACGTCTAGGGAATTCAAGCTGTTGTTCTTTTCTTCTTCAAGTGTGAACTGTAGTAATACACGAGCATTATTAAACTCATTCAAAATTTTGTTTATTTCGGTTGGTGTTGTTATTATTAAACAGTCATTCAGGTACCGTTTGAAGAATGTTGTTTTGTCTTCATAATCTTTTCCTTAACTAATTCCATCACCAGTTCCGCGATTGTTCTCGATATTGGGTTACCCATGGCTACACCTTAAATTTGTTAGTCAAAGTTTTCTTGAAATTGGAAATAGCTATTATTTATTATATTTTTCATTGTTTCAATGAACTTATCTTTTGATATCAATGTTTGTTTTGATATTATTTCCCAATTCTTTTCAATTGCTGAGAATCACTACCCTAAAGCAATGATACAAAAACTCATTAAAAAGAGGACACACCGACTATACAATACAGAAAAGACGAAAGAACCAACCACAAACACCACAAAACGAATACCAATACCATTCATACAAGGACTGTCACAAAAAATAAACAACGTAATAAAACTATATAACCATGAGATTGCACATAAACCAGATAACAGGATATCAAACATTTTTAGAGAATCAGAAGCACAAACATCAAAAACCAAAAAATCACAAGTAATATATAGTATACCATGCAAAGATTGTGACAAGCAATACATTAGGCCAAACTTCACAAAGACTACAAGACAGACTGAACGCACATCAATACACGAAAAACGCATCCACAGCACTCAACAAACATAAAAGAACAGAAAAACACGAGTTTAATTACAAGGACACAACAATTTTAGGAATCGAACCCCAACAAAAACGATAAAAATATTGGAAATGATTCACATACAAATAAACAATGGAAAGATGGTAAATGACAAGTTAGACACAAAACATCTTAGTTATATATACACGCCACTGCTCAAGAGACTACAAGTCAGAAGAAGAATCCAAGAGATACAGAACCACACTACAGGCCGCAACGATGACAAAAATGACAGTATTGACTAGACCAAACTAAGGAAACTATATAGACGCTTAGTGAGATGTTACCTAGATATATTTTAACTATTATTAATTTACGTTTGTTTTTAGATGTCAATATTTTGTTGTTTACTGAAGAGGGCAAATACGCCGAAACGTTTATTTATATAGAATGAATTAATTTTACAACTTAACCTAGAAACCTAATATTTTCAAAGATAAACATATTGAATACTAGGTTAATAATTCAAATCATACACTAGGCTTACTGTTTCACAAATATATATTAAAAATAATATTTTGGGTAGTGAACCCATTCTCAATACTAATACAGGCGAGATGACAGCAAATTTTTATATTAAACTGAGGAAATGAGAGGGGACAAATGGAATTCCAATGGATTATTCACTATAGGTTGTTGATTTTTGAAAGAGCTGGTTATCTCCAATCAAAAATTAACAACCCATAGTGAATGATCAATTGGAATTCCATTTGTTCCCTCTCATTTCCTCAGTTTTATAAATAGTTTTGCTGTCATCACTTCTGTATTAGTCTTGAATGAGTTCACTACCCGAAACATGTTGACAACTTTGTTAATTTTCATTAATTTTTAATATATATTTGTTTATACAGTACAGTAAGCCAAGTGTTTGATTTGAATTATTAATATTCAATCATGTTTCACCAAGAGCACAGCGAGGATTCAATACTATATATATATATATATATATATATATATATATATATATATATATATATATATATATATATATATATATATATACCTATATATATATATATATATTTATATATATATTTATATATATATATATATATATATATATATATATATATATATATATATATATACATATATATTGTAGTTTTCATATAGTAATCGAGCCTATTTAATTTAAGTTACCAAACATGACACCTTTCCTAGGCATTCGCATTAGCTTTATTCGTAAATGCCCGTATTGTTACTATTTTATTAATAAAGAAAGAATTGTGGAAATGATTGAGTAGAAATTGAGCATAGGGATGATATAAAAATGAATATATTTTTATAATAAAAATCTGGAATAGAAATGAATAATTGTAAGGAAAATTTTTTTTATATTTTTAGTTTTACGTCATCCAAAAAAGTAACGACTTCAACATCAAATTTTCTGATTCTAGCTCAGAGCCATGTTACAAAGTCCTTTGGGTTGAATTTATTTAAGAAAGTACAACAGCCATTCTCAAACTTTCAGGATTCGCGGCCTACTTTTCAATCATAATTTTCATCGTGCCTACAGTAAAAATGTACTTTGATTTTTAGGCTCTAACCTACACTACGACCTCAATTTTAAACCTTAGGAATTAAATAGAATACGGAAATTTATTTACATGTGGCAACATCAACATCGATCCTCAGCATTGACAAAACAAGAATTCGATGAATTTCTCTTGCTCGTCAGTCTTCGAATTGTGGGCAGGAGTAGATGATGAACTTTATGCACTAGAAACAGGAGCATTTCGCATTCTATTACAATTTTCAGCATTCTACCTTTATGTAACTGGATTTTTTGAGGTGGTTTCTTTGAAGAAAATATTAAGATCTCAGCTGAATATAGAAAAGGAACACAGAGTGTCTATCCCTCCTTCAAAAAACTTTACTCTCAGTCAGTCAGTTAGTAAGTTTCGTTAAGAAGGATTTGATTTAGTAAGTCGCTTTAATTTAATAAGCTAATTATTAAATATTATATCGAAATTTGTTCTCGCGTCACCCTAGAGGGCACGCCCCAGGGTGATAATCGCTGATCTACAAGTATCCAGCAAAATCTACAACAAGATACAATACCACTATCGCTGCAGTTTTTTCGAGACGCTCGCGCTCCTATTGAATTGAATCGCCAACATATGTATCATACTTTAGTCACCACAAACCATTAGTAAGATTGAATGTACTGATTAAGTTCATGATTAGATCATATTTTTATAATAATTGATAATAAGATGTTTATTTTCATAAATCACGAAATACTAAACTTCAATTTTTTTACCATTCCTTACCACTGAAATTCAAAAATCAGCGCCATCAACGAACACTCACAGAAAATATTACCCGCCGCAAAAAAAAACAG
Source organism: Cynegetis impunctata (assembly GCA_030704885.1). Lineage (NCBI taxonomy): Eukaryota > Metazoa > Arthropoda > Insecta > Coleoptera > Coccinellidae > Cynegetis > Cynegetis impunctata. Next base: position 129,544 of record JARQZK010003025.1, on the reverse strand, counting down.
AAATGGGAACTCTCAGTTAAGCCCACCACAAATAACCTGATGAAACATTTCACAAGCTTCAACAGGTACCTATATATTGAAGTGATACATACATGTGTAGGTATGTTTCAGAATTTTGTAGAAACTGATATAATTTTATCGTAAACTCCTGGAGATGTTATCTTAGTTTTCAAAACGAACGAGCAGATTGTTGACACATAAATGAGTTTTGGTGTTTATTAGACATATCAGTTGCTCTAAGGAGGAAAAGTAAAAAAGCTGATCGAATGAAATACCATCCAATGAACACAAACATAGAGCAAATTATTTAAAACTGTGATGAAAATTAATCAGGTTTCGTATTGGGATATGAATCGTCATACCTTCCAACAAATTTCTGAAGTAATTTGAGGGTTTTTAGTTCATGAAAAAAACTTTTTCCTAGAATAATTGTTATAATTTACACTGACATATCATAAGTATATTTCAGTCACGAATAGGTGTTCTATGTAAATCTATGCATAGAGAAATCTTTTACACTAACTTAGATGGTGTATCTAACCTCTATAGGTTGATAAATATTTTCACGAATCGGGTTTTAAGGTAAATTATCCTGGTTCAGAATTGATGACCCGATAATGATTTATGAATTTCTACACTTCTCAGGTAATATTATGTCTACTAACTGCAGAATTATCATGAACTTGCATTTGTGATTTGTAAGAAAGTGGTTTCTATTTATGAAGTAGGTTGATATAATAGAGTGGGTTTTCTGCTTACTTTATCATTTAAAATGTTCTTTACATCAAGTAGAGTAGAAACTGAATGGATTGATCTGTACAAAGATCTGGACTGATTCACTTAACTTTAGGCTTTGTTTGTAATTATATTTCACTGTTTGGCCCTACCTGGAATTTTGATCTCTGTAAAGTGAGTTTCGGAGATTCAACGCTATCGCTTAATTATCACGGATGATAGAACACTATAAAAAATCGTAAATTCCCCGTTTTCAATTCGAGTATTAGGTATGCAGTATCCCCGAAAATTAAATAAAAACGTATTGAACTGTCACTTGTCTATTGAAAAATAAGTGATTCATTGTGATTAAATCGCCGGACGGTGCATCGCAAAACGTTCGGCGAATCAATTTCATAAATAATTATTTGGCAATGATTGATGAAAGTTATTTTATATCGCTTGCACAACGAATGTTTTATAACTTTCCAACTCTTTTTGTTGTGTAGAAGGCGGCCAACGGGCACATATGCAACGCTCGTAGCTTATATTGATTTCTCTGGCGTGATTTACCGAGCACACGCGGATTTCACATTCGGTATGTTGCTTGCTCAATCTGCAAACTGGGCAGGTGCTTCACAAGAAGAACTGCGGTAAATCTTGAACACGGTATATATTTGGGAAATGCTATAAATTTCATAATGTTCAAAGAAGATTTGACTTATTAGTTGTGTTTCCCCAAAGATAGTTGACTATTGCACTGTATAAAAAGTCAAAAGGAAGTAGTTTTTATATTCGTTTTATATCGCTATCCAAGCACACACATACACACACACACACACACACACACACAATATATATATATATATATATATATATATATATATATATATATATATATATATATATAACTTTTTGATAATTATTAGCAATAACAGGCTTGGTGAATCTCAAAATCAAATAAAATAAATATATTCTAAATTAAAAAGTGTAACACCTCTTCTGGAAAAATCTCATGTTGTTTATAGTATATCCTGTAATAATTGTAATGAATCATATAATGGACAAACTTTCCAAAATTTAGGAGAAAGATTGAAAGCACATCAATATACCAAAACACAAACCACAGCACTAATCAAATATAAAATAATGAGAGTCATAGTTTCAACATTAAAAGCACCAAAATTTTAGAAATAGAGAAAGATCAAAAACGCAGAGATATTTTAGAAATGTAACATATTCAAAAAAATTTAAATAAAGTCGTAAACGATAGAACAGATATAAAACATTTAAGTTCAGTATACGCAGATTTAATTCTTTAATTTTTCTAAGAAACAACATAAATCAAGACAAAATAATTCAACAGACAAACTCTAACCATAACAACTCGTCTTCTTTGATAAAATCTAGACATCTAGAATTTTCAATTTTTCTAAAAAAAAAGTATAGTTTAGAACATGTATGATTTCCAAAATTACAAGTTATGTCTTTTTAAAGACAAAAAATCCAACAATCAAATATTTCAAACCTAATTTGTACATTACGTGGGTAAAGGTTTCTGTAGTTCCCTTTCCATCTAATATCAACAGACCTGACTGTTGATATTGGACTAAATAGCACGTATTTACTAACTGATGACGGTCACATATATATATATATATATATATATATATATATATATATATATATATATATATATATATATATATATATACATATATATATATACATATATATATATATATATATATATATATATATATATATATATATATATATATATATATATATAAGTATATAATTATGGTACGGATTTTCTTGGGAATAGACCATAAGTGGCTCAACTTGTTTCTAAACCATTTTATTTGACGTTTTGGTCACTCATTCTGACCTTCTTCAGAACTATAACATTATTACATTTTTCATTGGGATAATACGATAAAATTTTCTAAGGGTAACGACTTACTATATAAAATGAAACATCAATTTGGTATGCTCTTCCTTAGCACATCATAACAAAATATTATAGACTACACCTATCGTTTAAACACACAAATGTAATAAACATTGATCTAATCATCTCACCAACAGTATTAACATTTTCAAACAGATGATTCTTCGGATGAAATTATAGAACAGAATCTGTTTGAAAATGTTAATACTGCCATGCAAAATAGAGATTTCATACTTTTTCGGTTTGGTTATGACGTTTTACTCATCTGCACATCCCCTTGAAATTGACTAAGAGGGTTAAAAAATTCTGTGTGTTAACAAAGATCAATAATGAAGGCCAATACAACCTCTGTGGCGAAGATCTACTGCTCACGCATTGTTTTAAAATTCAAGTCGTAAGATTCTGTAACGATAGCATAGCAAAATTGAACAAGTGAAATTATTCAACATATTTACATTCATCAATGCGTTTTTCAAGAGCCCAGAAGTAAAGACAAAACTTTGAACCTTTAGTTGAGAATACCATGGAGAAAACATGATAATTTCAATGTTTAGACATTCAGTTTTCAAATAATATTCAATGAAGAAATAGTAAATTTCTTCGTCTTAATTTTGAAGAATGAAAAGTTAATAATAAAATTTTGATAGATGTCAAAATATATATTAACATACAAACGTGACTACTCATAGATGCATTTCAAAAAGGAAAAATTAAGTGCACTGTCAGAAAACTTATAGGTACTTCGGAAAACTCATGAATTTTGAATAGGTTTAGTATATTGACGCAATTATTTTATAAACATTTATTTGAACTGCAGTTTATGAAACACATTTTCACTGAATCACTTCTCAAAATTGTACTACCTTTTGGCAACATCTGATGTTGCGAACTTTCTTTTATTTTATTTCGACACAGTATGAGAGTATATCAAAAAATAAATTTCTTCGAAAGTGTTTCACTTATGAATGAAAAAACATAATTGTTTACGATCAGATCAAATCAAGTAGTGGTTTACATTTACTAATAATTACTTACCACAACTTTCTACTTTTTTTTTTTTTGAGTGGACTCTTTCGTAATCTTCGTTCGTAGAATTAAGAGAATTTCATAAAATTCTCCATTTTAATTTGTTATCAAACATAGTCTTAGGAAAGGAAGTATGAAATCACTATTGGGAATAATCATTTCAATGAGGTTTCCAAACTATTTCATATAAACTAAGTAATTTACATTCAAGCTAACGCTATATAGATTCCTGAATGGCCTAATGAACAAATCATTGCTTTCATCAACTGAGCCTATTCTCTCTCTCCCTCATTTCATTTGTTTGAAAACTTTCACGTACGTGATTTGGCTGAAAATAATAAACCTCCTGATGGCCAAATCGAACAACCAATACGTAACACTGTCTTTCCCAGGTAATGCGATAGAGTAGTATTGGAGAGAGCGAACTGGCTTGTTATGCAGACATACAAACCGCTAATAAATCCCACTAAATTTCTGTAGGAATCTAGGTCGCCAATGGCGTTCCGTGTGAAATTTAGTATTGGCCAATGAATCAGTTTAAGCAGAAAGTGAGCGGGATGGAGTATATTGCAGTGGGGCCTTTTGTAGAATATAAACAGATAATTCAGTATATCAGTCAACTATAGAAATTCAGACGAACATATACATATATATATATATATATATATATATATATATATATATATATATATATATATATATATATATATATATATAGGTATATATATATATATACATATATACATATATAGATATATATATATATATATATATATATATATATATATTATATATATATATATATATATATACATATATATATATAATATATATATATATATATATATATATATATATTATATATATATATATATATATATATATATTATATATAAATCGAGTGAAACTAGGACATTTATTTGAAACTAATCAAACACATGTTAGAAATGTTAAGTTGCTTATCACAATCGATGGAAATTGATAGACAGACTGTTTCGCCCTTATTGGGGCTCATCAGTATCATCTATCCATCGAAAGTGATAACCAACCCAACATTTCAAACGGTCTTATATTTTCCTTCTTGCAACACAATGGCATATAAATATGACACAGCGCCACCAGTCGGTGGTCATGCCATTGTGTTGCTATGGATACCATGTTCGGTTATAAACTATATTGATGAGATCCTGAGAAGGCTGAAACAGCTGTGTATTATTTCAATTATAATGGTCATTGGCCGTGTTGATGCTTTTTAAATTCACTGCAACAAGTACGAATGATTTTCAATAAGGATATTTGAACACGAATAACAATTGTCTTGTATAGAAATATGTAGGAAACAAAGGAAACACACGTGTTTCATTCCTCCCTGAACTATGTGTCAGGGAGGAGGGCAGCTTGAGTTTGGGATTAACTCCTTCAGCCAGATCTGAGGATACACTTGTATGTACAAGTGCATTAAGGATAGGTGAGACGGGATATTTATGGAACATAGGAAGTGTGGGTAGGGTTCAGAGGATTAATACTGGCCCAGCATTCGCCTTGTAAGTTTGCAAGCAGTGACTTACATTACCATGAGGAAACCTCTGAAAAAAACTCATGGCAGACCAGTCGGCCCCGGGGTTTGAACCCGAGATCTCCCAAATACTAGCTAGCGTACCTAACATACTCGACTAACTAGCTTGGTAAATATGTAAATATGTAGGTATGTATACATATATATATATATATATATATATATATATATATATATATATATATATATATATATATATATATATACAGGGTGTAACATAAGTACGTTAAAATATTCAAGTGACATATTCCTGAGACAGTTTAAAGAAGAAAGTCTATATAATTTCGTGTATAGAAATGCTTCTTTTCGGAGGTACAGGGTGTTGAAATTGAACCATGTTTAGGAAAATTTCAACCATTTTTATCTTGGAAACGAATAATTTTTTGGTAAACATTTTATCGAAAAAAAGTTGTTTATTTTGACGAGATCTACTAGATACTTAAGTTCATGTACCAGCAACTTCACTTAGCCCCCTAGGAGCTAAGTAACGTGCATCGATATAAAAAATTGTGAATATCTCGAGAACGATCACATCCAGAGCTTTTTGAGGAAGTGCTGTGAGTTTATTGCTGTTATCGCTATGCCATATGTTCTATGTAAAAACTGACCTGGCGATCGTATTGATATTAATAAATCAGTCGATCTACACACTTCAATGTAGTCGTTTCATTTCACTAATATTAACTAATTGAGAACCTACAAATTAATAAATATATAACATGGCGCAGTCTGAGGATTATTAGTGAATTTAAATTAAATAATTGAACTTAACTGAGGTACATATGAAGTGAAATTAGTGAAATTAGAAAACAGAATATGGAGTCCAGAGCACTAGAACCAATGGTTATGAAAGGAAATTTAGCACAAAACTGGAAGGTATGGAAACAAAAATTTTTAAATTACTTGATTGCAACTGAATCCATCGAAAAACCAGAAGCTGTACAGTGTGCGAAACTTATCTATTTCATCGGCGATGAGGGCCTTGAAATATATAATACTTTCACATTTACCGATAATGAGAAAGATAAAATTAAACCTTTAATTGAAAAGTTCGAGCAGTATTTTGTGCCTAAGAAAAATATCGATTTTGAACGATATAAATTCTTCACATTGAGACAACGTCATGAAACAATTGAACAATTTGTTACCATTTTGAAAAATACTGCCAAAAATTGTGAATTTCATGCAGATAACATTGGGCTTATAAAAACTATGTTAGTGATCGGTGTGAAAAGTGAATCGTTGAGAGAAAAACTACTGCAAAATTTGGATTTAAAATTGAATAAAGCAATCGAACTGTGTTTAGTGAATGAAAGTGCAAAAACGCAGTGCGAATTAATGAAGAAAGGAAATAATATTTCGGATTATCACACAGAAGTCAATGATGTACGTGCAAAATCCAAGAAAAACCAACATCCGATATCAACTACCAGGGCCTTCCCAAGGCCTGACCATGCGATAAAATCTTCTGAAGGCCGACAATATCAGCAAGATAAAGGAGGTATGAATAAAATTATTAATAGTTGTACTCGGTGTGGATACTCACATCCGATAAATAATTGTCCAGCATATAAAAAAAAATGTAAGAAATGTGGAAAATTTAATCATTTTGCTGCACGTTGCAAAAATAAAATTATTGATGTAGTTGATAATTTGAATATGGTAGAAAATGAATTTATTATAAATTGTATTGATGAATTACATCACAATAATAGTAGTATTAAAGATTGGACAATTTCTATGCGAGTAGAAAACACGATTATAAAACTTAAAATAGATACGGGGGCTTGCTTAAATATAATTAATTATAAGGACTTTTTAGATATTAAGAAAAACCGTAATAACATACAAATTACTAGGACTGATCATAATTTGATTTCTTATACAGGCAATAGAATTCCTGTTATTGGTAAATGTTTACTAAATATAAATTATAAAAATCAAATGTATAATTTAGAATTTAAAGTTGTTAAGGGTGATCAGTATCGTGCAATTATAGGTTTAGACACATGTTTGAAAATGAATTTGATTACAAAAGTTGAAACTGTTGAAAATTATAACTCTGAAAATAATGAATATGCTAAATTGATAAATATATTTGAGGATATTTTTAAAGGAATTGGTAAAATAAATAAGCCTTATCATATAGAACTGAAAGATGATGCAATGCCTCGCGTACACCCTGTTCGAAAAGTTCCATTTGCAATCGAATCAAAATATAAAGAAACGTTAGAATTAGTTAAGCAGAAAATTATTGAGCCAGTGGAAGGAGGATCCTCATGGGTTAATCCAGTAGTTATAGTACGAAAAAAAAATGGTGATTTACGCATATGTTTGGATCCTCAGGATTTAAATAGAGCCATTAAAAGAGAATATTTTTATTTGCCAACTATTGACGAATTAATTTCAAAATTAAATGAGGCCTGTTATTTTTCGGTTTTAGACGCAGCAAGCGGATTCTGGAATATACCGTTAGACAAAGAGAGTAGCGAAATGTGTACATTCGGTACACCTTTCGGTCGGTATCGTTTTCTGAGAATGCCGTACGGAATAAAATCAGCGCCGGAAGTTTTTCAAAAGACATTCAAAGAAATTTTTGACGGAAAAGGTACTGAAATATATATCGATGACATATTGATTTTCGGAAGAACTAAAATAGAGCATGATTCAAGATTAGAAAATGTGTTGAGAACGGCTCGTAAGCATGGTATTAAATTCAATTTAAATAAATGTAGATTTGGTTTACGTCAAGTTAAATATGTAGGACATGTATTTAGTTCGCGTGGAATTGAAATGGATCCGGAAAAAATTGAAGCAATTAGGGAAATGCAGGTTCCCACGGACAAAAAAGGTGTGCAGAGACTGTTAGGTCTAGTTTTACTTATGTAGGTAGATTTATTAAAAACCTGTCTGAAATTACGCATCCTCTTCGGGAGTTATTGAAAAATAATGTAGTATTTCAGTGGAATTCGGAGCAAGATAAAGCTTTTGAAAAATTGAAAAATGAAATAATTATAGGTACAACATTACAGTATTTTAATCCAAAATTGCCTGTAACGGTTTCAGTTGATGCAAGTCAATCTGGTTTAGGGGCTGTATTGATGCAGGAAGGTAAACCGTGCGCATACGCGTCAAGGTCATTAACTGAAACTCAAAAACGATATGCTCAAATTGAAAAAGAGCTGTTAGGAATATGTTTTGGAATAGAAATATTTCATCAGTATGTGTATGGTCAAAAATTTATCGCGGAAACGGATCACAAGCCGTTATTACCTATTTTCAAAAAACATTTAAACTCATGTCCTATCCGTTTGCAACGTATGCTTTTGGCTTTGCAAAAATATGATTTCGAATTATTGTATAAACCTGGAAAAGATTTAGTTATTGCTGATGCATTGTCAAGAGCATATGTAAGTAAACCGTATGCTAATGAACTAGATCTCGAGGAACAAATTTGCTTAGTTGAAAGTCAAATTAATATAACTGATGATAGAAAAAAGCAATTAATTGAAGAGACACATATTGATGATGAATTGAAGTTGATTTCAAATTATATTTGCAATGGATGGCCGAATTCACGAAACCGTGTTCATCCTTTAGTTAAAAACTACTATAACTTCAGAAATGAAATAACTGAAACAAATGGTTTAATTTATAAAAGTCAAAAATTAATAATTCCGAAAAAAATGAGAAATATTATTCTTGAGAAAATACATGTTGGCCACTTGGGAATAATTAAATGTCAGAAGAGAAGCTAATTCAGTAATTTATTGGCCAAAAATGAATGCAGAAAATGAATTAATGATAAAGAAATGTCGTGTATGTCAAAAATATGATAATTCAAATACTAGAGAACCTTTAATTTCACAAGAAATACCGAGACGACCATGGTCAAAATTGAGTATTGATATTTTTGAAATAAATGGAATAAGATATTTAGCTATAGTAGATTATTACTCAAAATTTTTCGAAATTGAATGTCTCAATAAAAGTATGACCGCCGATACAGTAGTAAGTAAGTTGAAGCGAGTATTTAGAACACACGGAATCCCATTTACCATTGTATCCGATGGTGGTACTCAGTTCACTGGTTCAGTTTTTTCAAAATTTGTATTTGATTGGAATATAAATCATGTTATAGTTGCACCGCATCATCAACAATCAAATGGAATGGCAGAACGCATGATACAGACTGTTAAAAAAACAATTAAAAAATCAATTGAAAATGGAGATGATCTAGATTTGGCATTGCTTGTGTTGAAAAATACCCCAATCTATTATGACATTTCTCCCTCTGAGATATTGATGTCAAGGCGTTTACGCGATAACCTGCCTACTAATGAAAATATTTTACAGCCTAAAATCGTGAATAGAAACATTATAAATAATAAAATTAAAACAGATCAATTTAAATCAAAAAGTTATTATGATAAAAAATCAATGAATTTACGCGAATTGAGACTGTTCGAAAATGTAAATATCAACAATATCCTAAGTCAACGTGGAAATTTGCCAAAGTAATCGAAAAATTAAGAAATAGGACTTATAGAATACAAAAAGAAGACGGATCAACTCTAATTAGAAATCGAGTACATTTAAAACCTACTTCCATTCAGCCAATGGGCAAACATTCAGAATCTGTTAGTGGTGATATTTTCGATAAAACTCTTATAGATAAACTATTGGAAGAGGGTAATAGTAATTATAATAATTCGAACACCTCCTTAAACGAGGAAGGAAATGAACATTGTACAAAAAATATGTATGACGCTGAAAGTGAAACTGTTAGCACATCAGCAGGAGAACCTATGTTAAATGAAAATCGTAATGTAACAAGATATGGTAGAGTAATAAAAGCACCCAATTTCTATGTTTAGCTATTATAAATATGCGACTGTTCATGGTTGTCATTTATATGTTTTTGGGTGTTAAATCTTTTAGAATAATTTTCAGTTTGTCTAGATTTAGAGTGCAAGCTGTTAGAACAATTCTGTTATTTTTTAGTTTGCTTCTGTCATTTTAGTTTAAGGATTCTTTAGTTTTCAAAAAAGGAAGATGTTGTGAGAGTCCAGAGCTTTTTGAGGAAGTGTTGTGAGTTTATTGCTGTTATCGCTATGCCATATTCTATGTAAAAACTGACCTGGCGATCGTATTGATATTAATAAATCAGTCGATCTACACACTTCAATGTAGTCGTTTCATTTCACTAATATTAACTAATTAAGAACCTACAAATTAATAAATATATAACAGGAAGTATACCTTTTTTAATTGAAAAAGGCGGGAAATAAGGTTGTTTCATGAAACGCGCCAAAAGTTTACTGTCAAGAAAGTTAGGGAAACTTAAAATGAATAATGACAGTTTACGCTGCGCCCTCTAGGTGCTACATGAAAATTAATCAGAAATTATGATTTCCCACGTCTAAAAAACCACGATTACCAAATTTCGTGCAAATAATTTTTTTTTGCGAAAGTTATTTTTAAAAAGCGAACAAAAAAATTTAATATCCCGTATCTCCGAAACGAAGTATTTCCAGACACAAGTTTATATGATTTTTTTTCTTAAAATTATCTCAGGATACGTCACTTAAATATTTCAACGTACTTATGTTACACCCTGTATATATATATATATATATATATATATATATATATATATATATATATATATATATATATATATATAATATAATATAAATAAGTGTGTGTGATGTGTGTGTGTGTGTATGTGTGAATGTTTGTGCGTAGAATATAACTGAAATATTGGTATAATAAAAGATTAAAGTTGTCTCCGTTTCAAACACATCCTTGAATGCTGTGTTTGAAATTGTTTTTGGTCAGTATCAAAATTCTGCCATAAGTTTGTACCTGATCGCTAATATGCCCCTTGGCAGTCAAAACCCAGTTGTTTCATAGTGTTCGTCTGCAGTAAAATATTTTTTCATGAGGTTAACACTATCATATGCCTCTTCATGTTTCCAATTCCAGTTACTCGTTCGAGGCCTTGGCGGATACACCGTGTCGGCGGCAATCGGTAGTTTTATTTGCATTAATTGATAATTATTGGGCGATCCTAGCTAATTGGCAAGCAGGGTGGCCTACAACTTTTTCATTAGAAGCATTTCTTTACAAACGCTGACGCTGCATCTATATTATAAAACAGGCGTTTATTATGGTTGCGTTTCCAGGAAATCAATCTTACATAATCTGTGGCTAAATGAAACATAAAATTGTTCAACTGGCGGGAAAGGAAGATGGTTCTACTTGATATTTCATCAAGAATAACGCCTATGGAAAAACATACATGAAGAATTAATTAAGTTTAATTCGTATACTTCCGTGAATATTGGCTAAAGTGATTCCTTTCCAGTAGTGAGGTAATCGAAAATATGAATTACACTGAAAAAAATAATCCATTGTGAATACCGAAAGATAACTATATTATACCAAGCGTTGTGTTGTGGTCAAATAGGCGCCAATCACTACATTTATTAAATATAACCACTACAAAATAGTATGATTCAAACAATAATAAATACAGAAGCTTAAAGCATCAAGTACTTTTCCTACTTGGTTATTATTTACCACTACAAACAAGTAACTCCCACTTGTCGATTTGTTCTATAATTTATCGGTGGCATGGAATACTACATAACAAAATGAGGGTAGTATCTAGCATTTATATGACAATGTGCACTACTACTTTTCCATTTTTGTCCATAAATGTATGGTTATTATTTATCTGCACTGATATAATATTAGAGATTTTTCCAGGTTCATTATAACTTCACTAAATGAGTATTTCATACGTACTTATATGTTGTTTTTCGGAAACATAACCAATTTTAATTATGTAATAAAAAGTAAGAAAATGTTTACAGGCTGGTTTATTTAACTTTAGTTATCAATATACAGGGTGTTTGGAAATCAATTCATTCGATACTCTGAAGTCCTGTCCCAAAGATTTAGAACTTCCCTCAAGGTTCAGAATTGTACTTTAGCCAGTTGCTTTCTTCTTCAAGTTGTTCATCTTAAGGTGTTGACTTCCCAGAAATATTAATATTATTATCTAAGTAACCGATCACTTTTTTCTTTTACTATAATTTTCAAAAGAATTTTCAATATAGATGACTATTCATCTATATAGTACTCTACAACAAAAAAAGTATCAAGTAACTGTTAAAAAAAAGTTCTCCTCACAAAAAAATGGAGATAAGTACTTTATAGGTAAAAAAAAACTACCTAATGATAATATTCTAGGGAAATTATAAGCAAGTGAGTATATTAGGTATTATGGAAGTACTTTTGGGACATTTGCAGGGAAATTATCAATTTTCTATAATATACAGTTAATTATACATTTAATATGGAAAAATAAAAGTCATATGGGTAGGTATATACTAGTTGTATCTATCTAGTTGATTACGTTAATCAAATTTGGAAAAATTAGAAGGTACTCACTGCGTCAGACAAACCTACATGCGATTTTGAATTCTGCTTTTGAGTACCTAGGTGTTGAAGCCATTAGTGCCATTCCAAATTCGCTATGAAACAGAGTATGACTTACCGTTGATTACTGGTATTCAAATATCCAAATTCCATTGAATCAGTAAGCTTTCCATTCTAGGTATTTATTCGTAGTCATTCAACTTCAACTTTGAACAGTATTGCAAAATTAAAACAATGAGAATTGGTGCACAAATCACGAACGGCAATACGGAAAACAATAATGATAAAATGGCGACTAATCGGAACAATATCGAAAGCTGGAGCGTCGCTTGCTTGTTACTTCGGAATCTTTCGGCTTTTTTAATATTCTTTGTAGTGGTAAATCTTGACAACACAGGCAGTAATCTCATACGTGCTATCATTTGTAGTGGTAAATAGAACTATTAAATAAGTTATATTTACACTGAACCTAATACCACTACAGAAAAGGTATTTAATAATTACCTGTTATTGAACATTTTAACTGATGAAGTAGTCAATAATAATTGAAGCTATCATCATTTCGATGTGGTATGCAATAGATTTGTCGTGATATTGAGCACTCATAAAATAAGTAGTATCACTGACATGTTAATTGTTCAATGAAACTAAATCGACATAACCATTCATTTAGTAAACAGAAACTTATTTTTTTTTTCTCAGTGTATATTTAACATTTTCATTGGTCAATTTTCTAAAAATAAAAAATTGGATATGAGGAACCTACTTACAAAGAATAATACGTTTTAAGGAAACATTATAATTTATTATTCTTGTGAATTTACTAAATGCCTGCGTATCCTTCGGTTCTACAGTACCTGAAAAAATGTTTACTTTAATGATAGCCTCTGTACTCTTTCAAACTTGAAAATATTATATTTTCAAAAGAAATTGGTACATAGAAAAATAATAAAGAAAACGTAAAACTTAATAATGATAACTAACGTCTTAAATCCACAATGATATATAACACGAAAGTTTGCACACATATTAACAATCAATGTAGTTTTAATTAATGATCGCTTGTAAATGACAGATAAATCTCGTTAACACACTATCCTGCATATGGTTGTGTTTATGTCATTATTTCTGAATGCAAATAATAAATATTCTTATACTTATGTTTGATAGAGAATATCGTAATTCATGAATTTCAAAATAATCATAAGTGTGTTTCTTACTAGGAGCTATATTTTGAATAAGCATATTTTGAGTGAAGATCAGGATTACATGATAATTACCAACACTCGTACCTACCACTATCACTCTTTGTAACCCCTATCACTAATTAGTAATAAACATTCTTTGTCCAGAAACCTGTGAGTTTATCCAGACATCTTTTTGTGTTACACACAATGTCAAAGTCGCAGCCAACTATTATGGTAAATATTCAAAACGTGAAATATTGAAAGAACTAATTATCAAAACTTTGCAGGTGATACATGAATTTGATGGAAATTTTATGTAGATTTTAACAAAAGAATACAATATTGCATGTCCCATAGAAAAAATATCATATTTGTCTTGTGTCTCAAAAACTAAATGATGTATTGACATTTTGAATTTCAGTGGTAAATTGGTATTCGAAAAAACTAAAACCTTTTCGAAAATTCGATAATTTTGATAATAAAACAGATATGTCGACTTTTCAAAAATGGAAACTTGAAAATCTCCCTGTAGCTTGAAAACGACTATAGAAGTATCAATAAGCGGTTTCATATTCAAGCTTGTCTCAAAAATCGAGCCCAGGACGTCTTTTTATGTTTCGCTATTTATGCTAAAAGTACCCTAAACCCTCTAATCCCTTCGAAATTGGTCCACCCTGTACACTTTGCCGATGATGAATGTCCCATATTGAAAATAAAAATTTCCTTTTTATTTGCTCAATGATAGTACATGAATATGAAGTCCTATCTTTCCACTAAGTAGGTGGTTTCTTTAAACATATAGGAGAAAATTATTAAAACTATGAAAAAACAAAAATTAATATAATATAACTGTGATTTTGTAGGCTCCTAAATGGTTAATTGCATAAATATATATAATTATTTTCGCATTTGCGCGTTAAGTTCTTATTGCATCTCTCATCCAGTTTTGTTACCTGTTCCTCGCCAGATCGAGAGGTTATACAAATGAATAACCACTTCCAGTGGTGGTTAACGGTCGGCATGATCCACTAAAAACTGTAACTAAAAAAAAAACGTTCCTAATGAGTACCTACGTGGTTCGAAAAAAATTTTTGTCTAACCGCACTCAATTTACATATTCAACTAAATTATTTCATCGTATTTTATAAGCTTAATATACTCTTGATTATTTTCAATGTGTGGAGATAATGATGAGCTATAAGTCGAATGTTTATAGCACATCATCATGATTGTTTATATGAAATATAACTTAGTTTCAATTACATATGGTTGAATAAATAAAATATAAGTAAAGTTTCAACTATACACTGTTAAATATTTTCAAATTGTGAATGCAATTATGAGCTATTCATCAGTTGAATATTTAGAACATATCACAATGATGGTTTATATAAAATATGACTAATTTTTAATGATACAATATTGAATTTTCAATGTGTGAGAATAAAGGTAATAAGCTTTTCTCCAGGAGAATATTTATTACACATCATAATGATGATTTATATCAAATGACTTAGTTTTAATTAAACATTGTGTAATATTTTCATTAAGTGAAGATAATAAAGATGGTTTATATAAAATATAACTATGTTTCAATTAAAATAAATTATAAAGTAAAGACATAATAATATATACTGATGTTCTACTGAATTCGAGTATAATGAGTACGTCACCAGCAGTCATGCGAATTGAGAAAATAAGACAATAATCACAGTGTTGATATCTATCAGTATATTTTGAAATTAACTTGAGTTTTTGTTTTTCAGTGTTTAATCGTATTTTCTTCGAAAGTGATTGAATATAATGATATATATATATATATATATATATATATATATATATATATTTATATATATATATATATATTTATATATATATTTATATATATATATATATATATATATTTATATTTATATATATATATATATATATATATATATATATATATATATATATATAATATATATAATTCTCGTCTCACTAAGATAGATACCATACTCCCCCGAAACGGCTTGACCGATTCTCATGAAACATGTTTTTCAGTTTATTATCGTTTTTTTTTCGAAATTTATTGATTATATATATATATATATATATATATATATATATATATATATATATATATAAATATATATATATATATATATATTTATATATGTGTATATATATATATATATTTATATATAAATATATATAAACTTTCATTAGCTTGTGATTTTAAACATATCTTGATACTCTCAATTTTATACTGGAAGATAAAAAAAACTTTCACGAGAGAAAAATAGATTCGAGACGAAAAATGATAGGTTGTAAATCATGATGTTGATGCTAACGAAATTAGGACACAAGCAAACAGGTTTTCATGAAAACCTTCCATCATTAATCCTTTATTAGCATTGAAAAACCAAAATATAAAGCGAACTAATGAAGTGCTTTTTTGGGAATAGTCATTAATTCCAATTAAACCTGGCAGAACCTGCTTCCACAATTATCATGTCAGCTACATATGAACTCAATTGTTTTTCTTGTTTGAAATCAGCTTACGTCAAAACAACTGTGGGTAGGTTCTTCCAGCATTGGAATACTGCTTTCATGAACCTAAGCATACTTGCATCCGCTTGTCTCAATTCAAACTAGAGCACTTAGGCCAATCCTTTCCGTTTAATGTAATATTTGTGTGTGCCATTTGAGACAATATTTCCTACCACGTATGAATGAATTTGAAGAAGCGCAAGAGATATTTTCCAAAGAATTTTTATACGTATTCGAGATGGAATTCCTCGAGAAGCTGTGGATTGACGCGCATTCCTTAGATGTATTTATCGTATAAACCATAAAGAGTAGCCTGCACAAGCCTCGTCCTGCTGAAAAACTGGCTTACCGAGAAAATCAACATTTTCTCC
This sequence comes from Cynegetis impunctata, assembly GCA_030704885.1. Classification (NCBI taxonomy): domain Eukaryota; kingdom Metazoa; phylum Arthropoda; class Insecta; order Coleoptera; family Coccinellidae; genus Cynegetis; species Cynegetis impunctata. Next base: position 112,735 of record JARQZK010003025.1, on the reverse strand, counting down.
CCGTATTATCAACAAAAGCAGCATCGGCTGATTGAGGAATATAAATAAAACATGTAGGCGGCCCTCACACATTGTACGAGATATGCGGAATCGCAAAAAATTGATATGTGACATTATTTGTATTGTAACAATGCGTGCCTCCGTCTAAATATGCATAGGGCAAATTTATTCTGTTCACGTTTTCTAGTTAGCCGCACATCCTTATGGATATCTCCGCCACCGTTGACGTGGCCGACCTGACGATGCCGATGTTAACAATAGGACGGTCGGTTTGGAAGCGCCAGTTTTCATGTGTGTCCGCTTTTTGCCCCCTCGCGTCCGTTTAATACGCGATATGTGATCGGAGTACGGCAATGCGATCCCCTCGATGGTTTCATATTACATAATTTATTCCGGATGCACGCAATCACGATTACTTACAAGGAAAGTTCATCTCATGCAAGTTCCTAGCCCGAAAGGAGCTCTGAAGACGTGGTCCTTTATAACGCTGAAATTGACAGTTTCTCTAAGATCTCTGAATACTAACTGCGGAAGCCTTTTGCACGAAGTTCTTTATCGCACGTTATACCCTAGCAACTACAGATGTATGGGCATTGTTGTTATTTTATTGATAAAGAATGAATTGTGAAAGAGTGATTCAGTGAAAGTTGAGTATAGCGATGATGAAGTCGGGTAAGTAGCAGTGTTTGTAAGGTTTAGTAATAGATTATTTATATATATATATATATATATATATATATATATATATATATATATATATAATATATATATATGTATATATATATATAAATATATATTTATATTATTTAATATATATATATATATATTTAAATATATATATTTATTAAATATATTTATATTTTAATATATATAATTATATATATATATATATATATATATATATATATATATATATATATATATATATATATATATATATATATATATATATATATATATATATATATATATATATATATATATATATATATATATATATATATAGGGTGATTCATTAATACGTGTAAATATTTTAACGGGAGAATTTTGAGCCCAAAATATGAAGATCTAACCCAATTTGCTCATATAAAATATTTCTCCATACTGAGTTACAGGGTGTTTTATTTCGATTATTAAAAATGAATTTTGTTCATTACTTCAATGCTGCTTGATATTTCTTTATGATATTTGGCAGTAAGTTAAAGTAGTTTGGGACACATCAAATAATAGTAAAGAAGACTTTCTCGCTATCACCAGTGGCGTACGGCAGGGGCACGGGAAGAGTTCTCGTTTCCTAAATTCTACGCCACTGGCAGAATTGTCATTTTAGTATAATTTTTTGATTCTCCTATATTTTCTCTGTAAATAAGGTATTCATTTTTCGTAACGCTAGAGCCACTATTTTTCGAGATATTTAACGTTGAACATATGGCTGCACAATTCCTTTGATTTTAATGTACGAGTCATATCGGGTTTTTTGTCATACGATTGCATGTATTTAAATTGAAAAAAAAAATTATTAGGTATTTTTTTAAAATTTATAATAATATTAACGAACAATTTAAAACATAACAACTACAAAAATATCTAGCGCTACATAAAAAAAGTTCAAAATAAATACTTAATTATGAAGATCTTCTTTACAAATTTTGGAAGAATATCAAATTTATGAACAAAACTTGAAAACAATTTACAATAAATGTTCAATATGCTCTCCGTTTACCTCAATAAGTTTTTTCATTCTTTCGTTGAACGATCTTCTAACTTTAAAAAATATGTTTGGCTGATTCGCAAAAAAATTAGCGGAATTTACAATTTGCTGCCATAGTTCCTGGCTAGTATTTCTCGTTTGGGAGTATAGCCACTATTTTTCGAGATATTTAACGTTGAACATATGGCTGCATAATTACTTTGATTTTAATTATGTATCAATCATGTTGGTGTTTTTGTAATAGAATTGTTAATTAAGTAATTATTATGCATGTGTCTAATGTCATAATAGATGCAGTTCACATTTATTTGGAAATAGATATGAGGAAGTCTTAAATAATTATTTTGAACTAGTAGGATGGTGTCACAACTGACAGTTGTTGACAATATTATCTATGAAGATTGTGACTGTTATAAATTTTTTAAAAGCAGATTAAGTGAAGATGCAGCGCCCTAATGTTTTTTGTAATACTGAAATGCACGATATGCTTTGTGTTTATGCACAAGAAAATTATTCCTGTCTTGCTGCTACTCAAAGATATGGAGAAATGTATCCAGATAGAGTTCAGCCCAATCATCAAACCTTTCGCAATATTTTTAGAAGATTAGGAGAGACTGGACAATTCAAGCCAAAACGTGATGTGGGCCGACCTAAACATATTTCTGTAGATCAGGAAGATGACATATTAGTGAGAATTGCAGAAAATCCACAACTTAGCACTCGTCGCTTATCTTCAATGACTGGGGTAAGCCAATCTACAGTTTTTAGAATACTGAAAAAGGGAAATTTGAAACCTTACCATTTTACTCCAGTACAAAACTTATTACCAAGAGATCTTCCTGCAAGATTGAATTTCGCTCAGTCGATGGCAAATAAAAAAACTGAAAATCTGAACTTTTATGAAAATGTTATCTTTAGCGACGAAGCTACTTGTACACGGAGAGGAATATTTAACTGGAGGAATAGCCACAGTTGGGATACTGAAAATCCTCATTTATATTGTGAGTCACATTTTCAACGCGAGTTTAAAATTAATGTTTGGTGCGGTATACTCGGAGACCGTTTGTTAGGTCCATATGAACTACCTGAAAATTTAAATGGTAATTCGTATTTGGAGTTTCTACAAACTAAACTTTTCGATGAGCTAGAACAATTGCCACTTAACCAAAGGAGAGGCATGTGGTTCATGCACGATGGAGCACCACCCCATTATACATCAATAGTGCGGAATTATCTAGATAATAAATTTCCTCATCGTTGGATTGGCAGAGGTAGTGAATTTCCGTGGCCGCCTCGAAGTCCCGATTGTAATCCATTAGATTTCTATTTCTGGGGGCATATGAAATCACTGGTATACTCCCAAACAATAAATACTCGCCAGGAACTATGGCAGCAAATTGTAAATTCCGCTAATTTTATTGCGAATCAGCCAAATATATTTTTTAAAGTTAGAAGATCGTTCAACGAAAGAATGAATAAACTTATTGAGGTAAACGGAGATCACATTGAACATTTGTTGTAAATTGTTTTTAAGTTTTGTTCATAAATTTGATATTCTTCCAAAATTTGTAAAGAAGATCTTCATATTTAAGTATTTATTTTGAACTTTTTTTATGTAGCGCTGGATATTTTTGTAGTTGTTATGTTTCAAATTGTTTGTTAATATTATTATAAATATAAAAAAAATACCTAATAATTTTTTTTTTCAATTTAAATACATGCAATCGTATGACAAAAAACCCGGTATGACTCGTACATAAAAATCAAAGGAATTGTGCAGCCATATGTTCAACGTTAAATATCTCGAAAAATAGTGGCTCTAGCGTTACGGAAAAAGAATACCTTATTTACAGAGAAAATATAGGAGAATCGAAAAATTATACTAAAATGACAATTCTGCCAGTGGCGTAGAATTTAGGAAACGAGAACTCTTCCCGTGCCCCTGCCGTACGCCACTGGTGATAGCGAGAAAGTCTTCTTTACTATTATTTGATGTGTCCCAAACTACTTCAACTTACTGCCAAATATCATAAAGAAATATCAAGCAGCATTGAAGTAATGAACAAAATTCATTTTTAATAATCGAAATAAAACACCCTGTAACTCAGTAAGGAGAAATATTTTATATGAGCAAATTGGGTTAGATATTCATATTTTGGGCTCAAAATTCTCCCGTTAAAATATTTACACGTATTAATGAATCACCCTGTATATATAGGAAAACTATTTGTAGGGACTGCAGAAATGTAAAAGGAAACTCATTGAAGTTTTTCCAAGCTTTCGGATTCGTTTATTCCATCATCAGGGAGAATCTATCTTGAGGATGCTTACATATATGTTCATAATAGGTTATAACAAGCATTGTAACATAGAAAATTATGCTATTTGCTAAATAGTCACAAATGTTGATACATTTTTGAAGTTATGATTAAATTTCTGAACAAAATGACAAATCGATGTCACTCATGTTTCATTTTTTATTATTTTCTAACTGAAGTTTGACATTATTTCGGAAGACAAATCAATTTCAGTGTAGGTTTAATCACTACGTTAAATTAATTTGATTTAATGTTATTTTATGTCAAGTGAAAGTAAAAAAGAATAAATTTCACTCAAATGGCTTATATCTGTTTTTTATTGATGGAGTTATTCCTCTGATATATAAAGGCCATTTCTAAGAAAGATCTTTTTGAAAGATGTGATTCTCTTGCAAGAACAGTTGTTGAAAGGTAGTTTATCTGGTGGTCAGCATCATTGACATGTTTAGCTAAAGCACATCTCTCAGGGTGTAATCTACTATCACTCTTATGAGAAGTGATTTTGTCTTTTAATAATCTTTTTGTTTGGCCAATATAATTCTTATCGCAATCATGACAAGGGATATTATAAACAACATTTGTAAGTGATAAAATAGGAATTTTGTATTTTACTTTCGAATTTATTTGTCTCATTGAAATAACTGTTCTATTTGCAATTTTGATGTTTCCTTTTACATTGCTGTAGCCCCTACAAATAGTTTTCCTCTTAATTAGTCAGCGACTACCCTCCTTTTATTTATATATATATATATATATATATATATATATATATTTAAATACATATGTATATATATATATATATATATATATATATATATATATATATATATATATATATATATATATATATATATATATATATATATATATATATATATATATATATATATATATATATATATATATATATATATATATATACTCTTATATATATATATATACTCTTGCTTAGCGATTATAGTAACCACCTTCGGGTGTCAGGACGTAAGAGTTTCGTTGCCGAAATGTTTTCTTCTATTCTGAAAGATGTGGTTCAATTGTTTCCGACTGGTGGCGCTGTGTCATATTTATATGTCATGGAGTTACTAGAAGAAATATGTATGACCGTTTGAAATGTTGGTTTGGTTATCACTCCCGGTGGATGGATGATACTGATGAGCCCCGATAAGGGCGAAACAGTCTGTCTATCAATTTCCATCGATTGTGATAAACAAATTAACATTTCGAACAATTACCGTCTGGGGTAGATGTTGATATTTCGATGCTTCGTGAACTCTTATAGCCAGCTCCGCTAGGAGGTTTGTTTGATTAGTTTCAAATAAATGTCCTAGTTCATTTCATTTTATATATATATATATATATATATATATATATATATATATATATATATATATATATATATATATATATATATATATATAAATAATATGAGTCTATTATTATAGATAATGTATCAGTGGAGAATTCTTTGTAATTCTTACAAATGGTTTACTATCTATTTGTATGATGGTATTCAGGAATCAGTATGAATAATTGAAAAAATTTTTTTTTACCAAAACTCAGAGCCATTGTAAAAATTTCTTGAGGATGAATTTAATTCAAGAATCAACAGTGTTCCAGGAAAATATACAATGAGATACAATATTACTATAGATAGAATTTTCCGAAATTTGAATCGCAATTTGTATAGAAATTTGTTAATTCACTCCGAGTCGAATAAGCTTCACTGATGAGATCCAATAAGATCGAAACAGCTGTATGCAAATTTTGAGTCGAGGTGACTTGACGATTTCTATAATTCACTGTTGGATTGTGAATTCTCGCTGAGGAATACATATAACCAGCCGCCTTGGAAAGTTGTTCGATAATTTTTAAATTATTGTAGAATTTTCCTTGTCACTTTATGTAGTATAATTAATTGATCATGGTGAACTTTTATTATATTTGTATATTTTTCATGATTTGATTTCTAGATCTTACAATAAATAAAAGAAACAACTATCATGACTTTTCAATTCTTCATAAACGGTTAGTTTCTACGTGAAAACATGGCAAATTCTTATACACTATGGTTTAGTATATTAACTTATTTTCGCAATAAAATTTTAGTATCGAAATGGGGATTTTAAAGTGCAGTTTTGCATTCTGTTTGCTATACCCAATTAGGTATTATTCAATTTTGATTTAATTATATATCACTTGAATTAGTATATGTCATTAAATTGTGTGAATAGTTGGCTAATTGCTTTGAGGTCATACTACATTTTGAACTTGTAAAAAAAGACTTCAAATTTCAATATCGTTTGTTTTATTTTTAATTAGATTGATGAATGTATGAAACTAAACATTTGTTTCTCAAGTTTTTCACTATACACTTCACAACAGTGAGAAGTTTAAATATTTCAAAGTTATAAGCATTACATCAGCTGTTAAAAACATATTCACAAGTGACGAATTTACAAAAATTCAATATTAGCTGATAAGTGAATCGGAAAATCATGGCAAGTTGCTTGCGAGATAAGAAAGTTTGGGGACTTCTACTTTACAGTGTTCATCAATTATCACTAACATAAAACTTCGGTACGTGTTTATGTACCTTTATGATTATTCCTACTGGAGTCTATTCAAGATGTTAAGACACCAACACAGTGTCAGAAAATCAAGTGACAACATTGCTACATTCAAATCGACGTTGCGTAACGTGCTCCTAATCACAAGACAATGCCCCAACATCAAAGTGAAGAACGGCGGTAAAAGATCATATACCATTTTCGGATGAAGGAGCTTACAGCTTGTGGACCTCCCCCACGAGAAGTTACAAACAAGCAGCGTAGGCATGAAAACAATCGCCAAATTTGGAGCATGAAAGATTGACGGTACAACGTTGCCACGAGTAAGATTCTAAGATAGATTCATGATTTTCTCATTTAGCTGTCAAATCAAAGACACAAAATGCTTGAAAAAAAAACATGAATATAAGTGAATATAGCTTGTCTTTTAAAATATATTTTTGTTCCTGCCATTACAGATGAAAGTATTTTTACTGAAATTTATAAACTAAGTTTAGTTTGTTTGTTGTTCCTTATATAACTTTCACAGATATCCGTTCTCACTGAGTGAAAGTTCATCAAGGTTAGAGAAAAGATTATATAGTTTCAATATTTCAATTGATTTATTGAATTTTCCAAGAAATCATCATCTGACAACACTGGACCTTAAGAAGTGTTAAGGGAAGCAGAAATTTATTATACGCACACATTGAAGAGGAAGCTAGCATTCAAAATAAAATTTGATGTGGTGATTGTGATAACTTCTACATTGGTAGAACTCTTAAAGCTTTCAGACAAGAATTTCAGGAAACGAACAGAGCTTTGTTTATCAAAGGTAGGATTCATATTATGCAACCATTTAATCCAAAAAAATCACAAACTCAATTTTGACTTCGAAATATTAAATGTTAAAAGTAAGGGAATGAAAGTTAATTTCCTAGATCCGTTACAGATTGAGAACATTCAGATCCCCTATCGAATAGCCAATTGATCATTCTTCAAGAACGCTTCTACATATATATTTTCTAAATTACGGAACTACCTGACTAGCAGTTTAGTATGGAATTCCGTCTCTAACTAATTATCTTTAACCAGCTTTTTATTTACCCTTTCACCCAATCTGTTATTTCTTTCTTTTTTGTATTGGATATATCCGAGCAATTTGATCATTTCCCACTCAGAATCTGAAGAAGGTGAAGTTTCACAGAAACGTGCTTCATGCGTATTTTGCCTAATAAACGTGTGTATTTTACTTCTTGACCATGTTTCAATATGAAATTTAAAAATTTGTTGCTTCCTAAAGTTTAATTCTAAATCAAAATGTGTACGTGCTTCTCAAATATGAGTTCTCATCGAATTAACAAACATCCGAGTTCTCAAACACTTGTCTTACACATCATATTTTGAATTAATCACATCTTCGTATTTGGTCACATTAATGAATACAATTTAGGTTTTATATGTAAAATATTTATTTCAAATTGTCTTTTCGATCATTAGCCTCTTTCAAAATGTGAATTAATGGACTTCAGTTTAGTCAATTCTGAATACATATATATACATATATATGATATATATGTAGGTATATATATATATATATATATATATATATATATATATATATATATATATATATATATATATATATATATATATATATATATATATATATATATATATATATATATATATATATATATATATATATATATATATATATATATATATATATATATATATATATATATATATATGTAAGTTTGGAGTTTCGTCCAACCTAACGATGCGCTCAGTACAGTCGACTGAGCGGATATCAGGGTTGCGAGGTTTCTCAAAGATTTATCAAGGCATCATATCCAGATACCTTGACTACTGTTCATTTTCAATTGTATAAATTTGACACTGTCATAAATTGTATATTTGTTGAAAACAAACATATTCATTTGTGAATTAATGTACTTGTTTGTTGATTCAGGTAATGTTATATAATGTATTGAATTGGTTTAATGTATGTAATTATGTGTTTGAATAAACTTTTCAGTTATTGCTAGCATCAACAGCCGTACTAAATTCATCATAAGTCTTGATAGCAGACTTATATATGTATATACATTTATATAAATAAATGATACATCTCCCTATGAAAATCGAGTTCGAGGCTTTATCGGGACGAGGAAAACAAATTTGCCCAACGTATTTTCTCATTTTGTAGAGGGCGCCCCATACGAGCCTATACCTTCATTTAAATGGTCCCAACTTTTTTGTGCTACACTGTATGCGACATCCGACTTAATATTTTTGTTCTGCTAACCTTTTGACATAAAAAATTATACTACTTTTGTTTCGATAGATCATACCGTTTTCGAGAAAAACGATAAAATAACATTGCTTGCATGTGATGAATACGAAATCATTTTAATTTATTTTCAACATTAAACATAGCATCTTTTGGAAACGCGCTGTGGTTGCCGTAGAAACAATGGATTTCTTTTTTTGGGGCTACCTGAAGACGCTTGTGAATAGCGCCGAAGAGCTGAAAGAAAATTGTTGCTAACTGTGAGGTAATAAGGCAAAAGGAAGGAATATTCCATAGAGTTCGTCGGAATTTTTTAAGAAGAATTAATTCATGCATTGAAGAAGAAGGACGTGACGTCCTTCTTCTTCATCATTGAACATCTGATTTGAATGTTCAATTTATTGTTCTAAAAGCTTATGTATTTAAACCTTACGATTTTGTTAGTAAACCATTCTTTATTTGTTGAGGATGCTATTTTTTTAGTATTTATCACTGACCACCATCAGCGTAACAACAAATTTTCAAAAAATTACTGTCAAAACTAATTCTCCCCAAACTTGTTTTTACGGCAACCACAGCGCATAATTCCAAAGGATGCTATGTTTAAGGTTGAAAATAAATTGAAAGGATTTCGTACTCATCACATGCAAGCAGTGTTACTTAAGCGTTTTTCTCGAAAACGGTAAGATTTATCGAAACAAAAGTAGTATACTTTTTTATGTCAGAAATTTAGGCGAATATAAATATTCAATCAAAAGTCACACACAGTGTGACACAAAAAAGTTGAGACAATTTAAATGAAACTATTGGCTCGTATGTGGCGCCCTCTACAGAATGAGACATAACGTTAGGCAAATTTGTTTTCCTCGCCTCGATAAAGCCAGAACTACGAGATTTTGTCGGAATATTATGAGCGTGGCAAAACGTAGTGCAAAAAAACTATAAAAAAAATTTAACTACGTTAATAATCAATTTTCAAAAAAATTTTATAGAAAGATGTACCATTTATTTTCGGTCTAGAATGTTCCCCTTCATTTTTTGCTCATCATTTCCGGACACCCTGTATATATATATATATATATATATATATATATATATATATATAAATATATATATATATATATATATATATATATATACATATAAATATATATATATATATATATATATATATATATATATATATATATAGTATATATATATATATATATATATATATATATATATATATATATATATATATATATATATATATATATATATATATATATATATTCGCACCTACAGTCACACTTCTGTTATTTCAAAAGTAGCGACGGCGTGTAAGTGTTCTTAATCGTACACAAAAGTAATTTTTGTTGTTCATTAGAAATGCTTTGTAAAAAGTATTTTTTTCACAAGTTATAGATAGGTACGAGAATAAAAGGTCAGCAAACTTTCAATTATTGGTAGTCGGTTCTATAGTTATGTTTGAATTTTTGTATTTATGAAGGGGACACTACAAACGGATATGACTGGGACGTCTATTTCATAACTGTTCCTTTCATGATTTTTGTTGATTGTAATATATATTTCTCATCTTTGTGGTTTAAATATACTACCTAAAAAGAGACAACGTGTCGAAGAATACAAAATTGAAGAAACTGTGAATGATAATTTACAGAGAGAAATTTCTGTGAGATCGGCTGCCAAAGTATTCAACGTGAGCAAATCACACTTGAATAGATTGATCTTGAAAGCCAAGGCAACCCAATCAACGTCCTGTTTCCATAAACCAATTATAGGTAAATAGAAAATATAATCTGCTGAATAAGAATGTTCTCTGGCAGATTACTTAAAACCTCCGCAATAATGTGCCATGGCCTGACAACTAAACAAGTCAGAGAACAAGCATATCAGTAAGCTATTCGTCTATAGATTAGTATGCCAACTGTTTGGGAAAAAATAATGCAGCTAGCCTAGACGGGCTGAAAGGCTTGTCAATACTCTCTGAGCGTAAGAAAACCTGAGAACACTTCATTAGCAAGAACAACAAGCTTCAATAGACAAAATATTCTAAACTTCTTCAATTATTTAGAGAAATTTTACCTTAAGCATGATTTCTTCCGAATTTCGCTATAGAATTCAGATTAAAGTGGATACTGTAGTTGAAAGTGCACCAAATATAGTTGCGCAATCAAAGAGTTGGTCATCTAAGCTCAACAGAACGTGAATAACTTGTAACTAGGATGGCTTTGAAATGCTTCAGGTGAGTACTATTCCTGTTTTTGCGTGTTAATTTTCAAGAGATTATATGCTCCAGAACAGTTCTATATAAGGGATAATAAGAGAAGATTCGTTTTTGAAAGCTTGGGAACGTTTTGTTCAGGCCGCCAACCCAAGCAACATCAATGCTCTTATTCCGATCTTCAAGATCGCTTTAAAACTATACAATAAAATTTCGAATAAAATCAAGTGATCTCCAAGACATCCCTGAGACCATCATAAAGCAGCTTTTAGCCAAAAAGGGCCCATCCTAAAAAGGCCTTCAAGACTAAATTTCAAAACTGTATTAAAACCATTAAGTTTTAATTCTATATTCTTAAAGGGTTCTTCAAGGCAACTTCAAATACATAAATTAAAACTTATTATCTGACATTTTGCTCTCAAAATGTATTCAACGCGGACTAAATTAACTTAAAAATAATTAATGAATCCTAAAAGAGTTTTATTTTGTTTACTCGACACTTTGTTGTTTGTATGATGGCCGGCAGAGTGGTAATATTTTAAACCGCATATGTTTGCTAAGCATATCATAAAATAATACTCGAAAGCAACCTATTATGGTGAAAAATTCACCAACGAATGGCACTTTTCTGATAAAAAGTAATAAAATACTTCAACATAACTCGAGCGTTATGTTAACATTAATCAAATGGCATATTTCGACATACCGTTCTTCAGTTTTTTAAGAAGATACAAAACGCAATTATTTGAATAATAATATTATTTTCGTTTACTATTGAAAAAGTCCAAAATGGCGGAGTCTTTATTGCAGTTAAACATGGCGTGATCTTGATTAAAACTAATTGTTCATTTATTAAATGTTTCAAATCTGACTAGATTTAAAACAGCGTTTTATTTACCACTATAAATCCAATCACTCCCACAGGAGTCTGTTTACGTTTCCTTTCAAAACCAATATGCTTTAATATGTTCAAATTGTGACCTTATTGATTTAAAGTGGTCTTGCGCTCAAATGGAATCCTAACCTAAAAAAAAAATTTTCGCGGATCTTTCTCAAGAATAGTCTTTGGAAATCGTTTATTAATGAGTTGTATTAATGTTTAACAGTGCCGTAGCTCATGTTTGAAAGGATTGCCAATTCTCTAAGCTCTTCGCAGAAAAGCAGATTTTTTATGAGTACATTGTCGTTTTGAAATTCATTTTGAATTTGATCGTCGTTTTCGTAGATTTCTTCCTGTAATTCCCAGGCATTGCTTTCATAATCGAACGGATTGAAAGATGAAGTGAAAGGACACTCTTTATAAGTAACTCTGGTTTCAATTGCACTATGGTTTTCGTGCACTGGTTGAAAAGAGCTTCTCTCAGTTATATCCCCTCCACTCTCATCTGAATATGGAGGGGATATTTAATTAGTTTTAATGAAGTCGTCCAAAGACCAAAAGGTATTTCTTTTAACCAAATTGACTAAATTAAAACCTTTAAACTTAATAATACTCTTAATGTACTCATTAAAAGGTAAAAATTATGTTTTTGGATTTAATGTGGTATTATATTGAATGTATTGTCTTAGGACAAAATAGTGTTCCTAATGGGTTTTGAAGAATACAACAAGGGTTCTCCATAAAACTGCATTAAAACTATTTTTCCCAGAACGGATTTTTTTAAAACCAACTTGCTATTTAATTCTTAATAATAGCAAATTAGTTTTAAAATAGCCAATGTTAAGAGTAACATAAAACCAGTATAAGATCAAGAGGACATTAAGAGCAAATAGCCTTTTTATTTTGATTTAAAGAGTGCATTAAATTTTTTGTTAAAGAAAAAGTGGTCTTTAAGAACTTTTAGTTTATCTTAAGGTTACTTTAAATCCTATGTCGATTTATTGAACATATTAAAGCATTTTTAAAACCTAAATAAATAGAAACTGTCTTCCAATTGTTACTTGGGAAGACCACTACTGAATCATTGGCATTAGAAGTCTTTGATAATCATAAAAATCATATGATCATTAACGTCATTCTTTATGCCACAGAAAATAACATAGTGATTCTCACCTTTCCACTTCATTGCAGTCATCACTTACAAACCCTCGATATGAAATATTTTGGACAAACCCTGACTGCTACTGTTGACATCTCTAACGAATCTTCTTCAACTGAAGAATATACGCAGCATAGACCTTGTTCTAGTCGACCACGACATGTTTCAAATACACCCTCATCTTCCCTTTCAGAAGGCACAGAATTTTGATTATTCCAGTTGAAACGAAACAAACAAGATTCTTCCCTTTTGTATGAGTCACAACCTGGATGATTTTTCTCACCTTCCAATAACTCTGGAACTTATTAGACCATATCCAAAAGCGCCGCCATAAAAAGCTACAGGAGAGGAAAGTAGAGGCTGAAGCGTAACTATAACTGAAACTCCAAAAAAAATAGTTTGTTTATGAAAAATATGATTTACATCTTCAAAAAAAATACGCCCAAAGCTCACAAATAAAATTTTAAACATGTAAAATTAATTTTTAAATGGCTTTTAACAGATGAGGAATCAAACAAAAGTAAAGTGAAGGAAAAAAAGAAAACAACAGAATCAAAGAAATCTGTCACATTAGCAAGTAGTAGCAGGGATGATACTTTCTCAAATAGTTATAGTTACTGATCCTGATTTCATAAACAATATTTTAGAGAATAAAGATTTTAATCCGAAACTTGTGGCATTGAATGTATAATTTTTATTGCTCCTTGGGTCACTAATAATGTAATCACTATTATTGTCTGATCCAATTAGCTTGAAGATGGCCAAGATACAAAATATATTCAGAATGTTGATTATTAGTTTTATAACATATGGTAAATATAATTAACTCACCCTAAGAAGAGAATTATAAAACTATTAATTACTGTTTAATTTATGTTTCAGTGTTTTCTCTAAATAATTTTTTTAAAGCTAACTTTACTTTATTTTTAATGTGGTTGTGTCACTAATAATCATTTCCCAATTAGTACCTAAGCGGATTTATTTTAAGATAACCAGATATAAACCCAACTTTAAGGCTGTTGATTGTTTGTTACTTAAAAATTTCATTTTTAAAGATTACTGAACTAGTGTTAATATGTTATAAAGTGATTTTATATGGATATTACGTAATGTCCCTTTTACAAATAAGTCAGCCTCTTTCAAAAAAGTTCATTTATGGAAGGATTACAAAGCACATTTTTGAAAATTGTGAAATTTAGTACCTGAAAATATTAATTACCTATATGATTTTGTTTCAATAGATTAATGTAGGCTTTTCGTTCAGTTTACCTATTTAAAATATTATATCCCGTATTTACTAGAGCCTCGCAATAAAAATTTCCCCTTCATGCCACCTTTCCATATTTATATATATATATATATATATATATATATATATATATATATATATATATATATATATATATATATGTATATTTATTTTTCACTTGTATATTATTGGTTGATACCTTAGCTTACCTTAGATACGATTGCTATAAATACACTCATTATGCCCTAGGGCGTAATGAGCGGGCATAATGGATCATAACGCCCGCTAATTGTACGAGGAGAAATGAAGCAACCTTCATTGATTAAATACTTCATAATCCTTGTCGTATACGACTCTGGATTTCTCCGGCAATAAATTATTCGCAGCTTTGGCTGCATTTTCTATGATATTCTTGGGTAAATTCATTTTCATTTCCATTATTTCTATAAGACTACACAAAGAAAGCAACAATGACATTCACTAAATATGATGACAAAAATATACACAAACGTCGAAATAACAACAAATGACGTGCCTACTATGAGAAGGAAAATGGAAAGTATAGGAGCAATGAAACGATTTTAAAATCGATTTTTATTATAATAAAATAATATTTTCGTGAAAAATAAAATCTTGTATGCACCACGTGCGTTACTAGATCCTAACGCCTATTGGGCGCACTTGATACATAAATAACTACTATATATATATATATATATATATATATATATATATATATATATATATATATATATATATATATATATATATATATATATATATATATATATATATATATATATATATATATATATATATATATATATATATATATATATATATATA
>JARQZK010003025.1:90000-92500 GCA_030704885.1 Cynegetis impunctata | reverse complement strand
TGACTTTTGTAAAGTTAGCGCACCACCCTGTAGCTCTTTCAAATTGAGCGCGGCAAAAAAAATTCTTTCACGGCTTTGGAACGGCAAACGATGCCGTTGTTAGAATTTCAAAATATTTATATTTACATAGGGTGGTGAGCTAACTTTATGTAAAGTTAGCGCACCACCCTGTAACTTTTTTAAATTAAGCGCGGCAAAAGAAATTCTTTCACGGCTTTGAAACGGCAAACGTACGGCAAACGATGCCGTTGTTAGAATTTCAAAATTCAAAAGTTGGTGAGCTAACTTTATGTATCTCCAACAAGTATGCTTTGGAGTTGGTGTGTCATGTTTTATTTTGGGGAGACATATTGTTTAAAAGAGTTTCAAAGCATGTCTCACAGCACGTAGACCTAGAAATTCCTGGAAGTTATTCCAGAACTGCTCGAAAACGATCCATTAGCCCAATTTAATGCTGCTAACCTACAGCAAGATGGTGCCCCAAGTCATAACTCTAGGCTCTTAAAGGCCTTTCTTGATAATAACTTTCTCTAAATATGGAGAGGTACCAACGGACCTGTTAGATGACCTCCACGATCACCAGAACTAAATTTTAGATTTTTTTTATGGGGTTATATACAAAATGAGGTATATGAAACTTCTCTCTTATATTAGTATTTTTCAATTTAAAAGACATTGGATTAATGGAATAAGGCAGTTTAGTTTCTGAAGAAGAGTGTTTCAGATCAAAATAACACACTTTTTATTAACTTCCACAATTTATAATATACAATTTCATTTTATTATGGGTCTCACTTATATGTCCAAACAGAGCTTTCTTAGAAATAAGTAATCAATATCCTACTGTTGATTTCAGTGAGCATATTTATTTGGTATTTTCTTGATTATCATCAACGCTGCAGAAAAACTCGTAGAACTAGGTACACTTTTATGTGAGATGTGCTAGCTTAATTTAGTCTCAGCATAATCTATAAGTTCCTGTTCTCTTATAAGGCATCCATTAAACTTTGTTTGAGCGAAAGTAAACAAATCAACAACTCTCCACAGCAGAAGGAACATCAATATTTCTGTCGACTACACGATGACTTCAGATTCTGCAATAAATAGGGACTGATTGACGTGCACGGTTCATTATATCAGTAATCAAGACCTTTTAGAATGATGTACATTCATACGTGCCTACATTCATTCGGTGGTAAACAGTATCTGATAGGGGTGCCACGTATTTACCAATCAAAGTGAAACGGGGACGCATGTGTGCAGCCTCCTCGACGCCGCTATCTAGATTCGGACGACGTTGCAAACGTTTTCACTGTTCCGTGTGACACCTTTCAACGGTGACGTACAACATGGCGGACATACGTGCCGGTCGTGAGGGGATTTGAATGCTGGATCATTTTTATCGGTTTCTTCGTGCAGTTGTCCGGGAACTGTCGTGATACCTTTACGGTGATCTCGATGCCCAGATAATATTAATTTGGCTTGCTACTGGCCGTTTCATTACACTCGCAACGCGTTACAATAGGAAGAACACATTGCGTTGTATCGGGAAGAAATTAAAAATGAAAAACATTTGGTAAAATTGAATTTACTTATATTTAATGCCTTTTTAAACATAATAGTACAATAACTGAGTGCCACAGCTTTCTCAGATAAATAATACATTGAGGAAGTTGATGAAATAGGAGAAATATATTAATTTCAATCTAGATTTTTTTTTCTTGATTTGAGCTGAAAGTCACTGAGCTTGAAATGAACATCAAATTTTTCAATGTCAGATAACTACGAAAATTACCTACTGTAGTCGTTTCTCTGTTGAATCTGGTAACTGTTATTTCAAACGATATATATTGTGTTCATGGTTATCTTTCAGGTTTTTCCACATCATTAACCTCAACGTACTTACTCACCTATTGAAATATTACAACCTATAAAAACATTAGATAAAATGAGCAGTAATAAAGTTAATAATGCGATTTGTAAAATATGTGAAACTGTTTTGAGAGAGCTGAAAAATCCTGAAGAATTCAACAATTTACTATTCAAAAATTTAGGGACAACCGTAGTTCTCACTGAAGAAGAATAAGAAAAAGTGTAAATTATTTGAGAATAACTAAATTCCCTTTGAAATGGTCAGTATAAATGAATATATATATATATATATATATATATATATATATATATATATATATATATATATATATATATAAACATATATATATATATATATATATATATATATATATATATATATATATATATATATATATAAATAAATATATATATATATATATATATATATATATATATAAACATATATTTATATATATATATATATATATATGCGGAAAAAGTAACCCCGTACGTGATAAACCAAAACAACAATGATAAGAGGATTCACCTGGTTGAAACAACGGGCCAGTTCAAATGTACTTCATTTATTCATAGTATACGTTTCGGCTTTACATTCGAGCCTTCATCAGGACACTAAAAAGATTTG
>JARQZK010003025.1:62500-85000 GCA_030704885.1 Cynegetis impunctata | reverse complement strand
TATTTCTTAGTTACATTATATATATATATATATATATATATATATATATATATATAATATATATATATATATATATATATATATATATATATATATATATATATATATATATATATATATATATAGATATATATATATATATATATATACATATATATATATATATATATTATATAAATATATAAATATATATATATATATATATATAGATATATATATATATATAAATATATATATATATATATATATATATATATATATATATATATATATATATATATATATATATATATATATAAAAAACTTGGTTCTCGGAATGAACCGCGTAAAAGATTTGAAAAGTTGACTCTGAAGAGTAGGCAGGTTGAGACTTCAGAGTTGACAGGAAGCAGTACGGTTGTTGGAGTAGGCAGGTTGAGACCACGCAATCGTATTGTTTCCGATTCCTCCTAATTCGATTCGTGGAGTAGGCAGCTTGAGGCCACGTATCTGAATTATTTTCCTTTTAATTCTCCTGAAGATGGCTTCGCAAAAGGAGCCGAAACGTCGAGATTTTTCAAATCTTTTACGCCGTTCATCCCGAGAACCAAGCTTTTTAAATACTTTCGACCGCGGAAATCTTTCTGAACATGATACGATCATATACATATTTTTATCTATATATATATATATATATATATATATATATATATATATATATATATATATATATATATATATATATATATATATATGAAGGGTCCACTGCAATAATGATGAATGTCCTTCGTTTCTGGTTTTGAGATAATTGCGTTTTAAGTTTATAAACGGTGCAAGAAAGTCAGTCTTAACGAGATAAGAAAATATTTTTCATTTAAATGAGGGACATGTATCATAATATTATTTATTTAGAAAACCATTTTTTAGCTATTATAAACTAAATAAAAATTTGAGTAACCCTTCAAAAATCAGAACTAAAATGATCACTGTCCATACTGCGTTCACAGTCAAAAATGATAGTTGTCCAAATTACTGGTTCTTATTATAGCATCGGACTTTTTAATATTTGCAACATGAGGAAGTTCATCGAAATAACGTTTCGTTTCAGGCCTACAGAACTTTTTCAGGACTTGCAGGTCGTTATATTTTGGTGTTGATATAGGCAGCTTGTCTTTATAAGCTAAACCAGGTAATTTGAAGTTTCAATTTCAGACCTGCCTCCATAGATCCAAAAGTAGATGGCGTGTTAAATACACTCGATTCCCATAGAATATTATGAAAATTTCTGTGAAACATTAGCCGTGGGTTCTTGTTGGATTTTAAATTCACGCACAGGTCTTGTGGGAAAAGGGCCATTTTTTTTTTGTAAAACGGTTTCAGAAATGCAGTCTATTCCATGTAAGAATCTTGTGAACATTCAATGACATTAAAGGGTTATTCATATCGAGAATGACAAAAAAATTGGCGAAAACTGCATTAGTTGACGGCAATTGTTAAGCAACAGTTCCACCGGAGGAGCATTGAGGAACATGTTTTTGCTGATGGTAGAAACATATGGCAACAAACGTAAATTTCTTGTTTCCACTGAAGCAACTAAAATTGTCCATAGTTGCATATTGATCAGTAGAAATAATCAACATTTGTTGCCGCAACATAAAGAAATTTCAAGGAATATTTTGAAATATTTACGGAAATGAGCAACAGCAACAAAAATGTTCCTCCGGTGGAATTAGGCATTCCAATGACCTGTCAAAACAAATCCAATATGGCGGCTGAGGGCAAACAATGCTTTGTTGTTCTATTGTACTGTTAAATTAGTTGATGTAAAAGTTGAGATTTTTGTGTTTGAGACTTAACCAAATAATTTTTTGGGACTTATTAGTGTTATCCATATGAAAAAACTCCTGTTACGTGCCTTGTAGTTGGTTGTGGAAGTCGTTACAACAGGGACGATGTAAAATTCTTTTCAGTGCCTGCGGTTTTAAGCCACAAGTTTGTTACGGATAAAAACGAATTATCTCAAAGGCGTAGGGCTCTATAGATAGCAGCAATTAAGTGGGATGATCTTACTGAATCGAAATTAAAGAACCAGAGAGTCTGCAGTAAACATTTTATTACTGGTAAGTGATATAGTTGAAATCAACCTAAGTGGCCAAATTATACAATGACATTTACATTGAAAGTATTTTACATAAGTTTGAATTACCTTCAGGCAAACCTGCTGGTTTAGAAGATGAAAATCATCCTGATTGGGTTCCATCACAGGAAATGGGGCACAAATCTCTAAAAATGCATAGGCAACAGGATCATGTCGAGAGAAAAGAGTAGATAAAAGAAGGAAGTTGAGGGTAAGTAATACAATCAACACGTTTATCTCATGCTTTTCAGAAAAATGGAACTTTTAAATGTTAGCTGCGGTGGACAGTTTGACAGATCTAACCCGATAGGTTCTACTCACTCGAAAAGCATGAGTTAAACGAGCTTAATTTATTAAAAACTTTTCATATTACAGATATTGTTTATAATTTTAAAAAAGTTAATAAAAAATACTATGTTGGTAAATTTTTATTTAGGTATATGATCTTAAATTGCAATGGAAATAAAAACAATTTTTTCTGCAGGCTGAACAAACAGACTTTCATGTAGAACTTGACTCAGTACCTTGTACTTCCTGTTTTAGTGTAATAAAATTGTAATTCACTTCTTTATTATAAATTGTTTTCAAATAATAATCGAAAATAACATTTTTTCCTCATATTTTAAGTATATTACAATGTAATTTAATTGTAAATGCCTAAATACATTACACCATATATAAAGATATTTGGGGATTTTTATAATGTATATCAAAATATATAAATTAAGTACTTATAACTTTTATTTATGAAACATAGAATAAGAATTAAAACTATTTTATTTTATTATTTTTGTTTTATTTCAGTTCACCTTTTGCCAATATAAATGAGACAATATAAAAAATATTATACACACAAATTTACATAAAAAAATTACAGTAATTGTTATGCAAAGTGTAATCAACTTCACACGTACCTAACTAAATGTCAAAATCAAAGAAACAATGTTCATATCAAAATACATTTTTGGCAATACCATGCAATATTTGGAGTCAAATAATCCCACACATTCAAAATGAAACCAACCTATCTCACAGTCTTCTTCATCACACTGAATCATAGGTCTCCCATCATCTACGCTATGACAAATACACCAATGATTTACTTCAGTCATTCCCTCTTTCCTTGTAAAATATTTTCCCAAGAGCTCAGGCATTATGACCTCTGAATGAAATTTAATTGCAATCTGACTCGTTTTCAAAATCTGTCAAAATTCTTTCTTTAAAAAAAATGTTGGGTTAACCATATAACAAAATCACAATATTTTAAATTTGTTGCAAATATTTGCATTCGTACTTGATAATAGTAACTATGTGATTTTTTTAAAGTTACCTTATCATTCTCCCTAATTAAACATGAACTTTTTAAAGATACATATTCATTTATATCAGTAAAATTATTTGTATACAACAAATATGGGCACTTTACTTCCAGACATCCCCCCAAACAGCACTCACAAAACACTAGTCTATCAGGAGTTGCACCAAGGCAAGGCCACTTTTTGCTTATTAAAAATCCGACTTTGTTGACCACAAACGAGTCATGATTTTCACTCATTTACATTTGATACTCTTCAACGGCTAGTAGATTCTTCAATGTTTATGATTTGTTCGTAATCTAATCATAAATTTATTGTCTTGGATATTTTGAGAAGTTCCAAATAGGTTTTACTTATGTGACTCTCATCAAATATATTTATCACAGAGGGTAGAATTTGATTCATTTATGTTGCTATATCACTAGCAAATGGTTTTACTATTCGCATCGTTGCAGCATTAAGTCCCAATTCCTCCATTTTCTTCAAGAGATTTTGTATGTTAATTGGTTTTGATATAACAACCCTATTTTTATGTTGACCAGCTGAAGATTTTCTCCAATCCATTTCACTGATTGGTACTAAGGGCACTTGTGAAGAGAATGATGGCATCGTCCAATTACTCAGTACGTCTGTGCAAGATATTTCAGCCTTTCTTCTTTTTGCATATTCAGCTGCAAACAAAATTGCACCCACATGATTGCAAACTTCAATGTGTCCTGCCATACATGTGCAATGTGCTGTTGATACATTACCATCTTTGGCCACAATGCACCAAACTTCCAATGGTTTTTCATTTTCTCTCTGAGAATGTTTGACCTAAAAAATACAAAAACGTACAGAAATATTGACAAGATATTTTAAGGTAGAGATAGATGTAAAAGATATTGATGTACTTCATATATGAAATCCAACATGAAACGATCAAACATTATAAAGAGCACAAACAACAGTTGACTACTGCAATTATATCTGCTCATGGCAGTTTAAAAGAACTTACCTTTCCTACTAAAATGTAGAAACCATTCACCACCTTTGTCCCCACATTTACAACAAAGATCGACTCAAAATACTTAAATGATTGCAAGCTTTTGTAGGCCTTCATTTGCTCTTTGGTGTAATAGCTATGGGTTAGCACTAAATATGAAACAATATCCATGTTTGTGACAGGTGGAATTCCATGAATTGAATTATCTAGTTCCTCAATTTTCAATGTAAAAGGGTCCACATCATTTAGTAACTTCAGCTTCATTTGATATCTGTAAATACATATTTTACTACAACTAGGAAACGAAAACGGCTGTTGTCAAAAAAAAGGACAAATTGGATTTTGCAGCTTACCTTTTACCAATATCAGGATTTTGCAACAATAATGTCTCCAAATAAACACTCTGCATCTTAAAAAGTCTATAAACAACAAAAAACTCACAAAACTTTGGAGATAATACCATTTTAACTGATTTAGTCACCACGAACCAAACGCTTTCTTATGACACTTCAGAAAACTGTTTGCCCTCAGACGCCATATTGTGTCACGTGATTTGGAATGCCTAATAGTAGTTGAAGGGTGACAAGTAGAAATAGTCAACATCAGTTGCCGACACATCAAGAAATTTTAAGGAATATTTAGGAACATTTTCGGAAACACGCAACAGCAACAAAAATGTTCCTCAATGTTCCTCCGGTGGAACTGTAGCTTTATAGGCTATGGATACTGATCATTATTGCCGTGAACACCAGTGACACTGAGCATTCTAGATGTGTAGCCAAATATTAGAAACATATTTATCTTGGAACTGGAAGCGATATTGCCAAGTTTGTGAACGAGATTACTAACTGCATTTATCATGTGACCGAATGACATTACTCACTTAGATTTGAATTTTTTTGGACATTCATCATTATTGCAGTGGACCCTTCATATATATATATATATATATATATATATATATATATATATATATATATATATATATATATATATATATATATATATATATATATATATATATATATATATATATATATATATATATATATATATGATCGTATCAAAATAATATAAACATACATCAGTTTAGCGTTATTGGTTACTGACAATCAAAACCTAATTACCCACTTCATATTTATTCAGAATAAGATTGAAATCTGTGAATAATTTCAGTGGGACTGCTATTATATTAATTATATTAGTTGATCATATATCAAGGAACAGCGAGAATGAGACGCATTCACTGCATTTTAAGCGGTTTCAAGTCACCAAAAAAAGGAATGGGGTGTCAGTTTGATATGTGATCTCAATCATTACCTAAGGGTATATGCGTAGAGATCAAAGATATGTCTACTGTGAGATGCAGAAGATCTCTGAGTGTTTAATTTAGATTTTAATTCAGAAAACAGACTTATTCAATGTGTTCTCTAAATTGTTTCGACACATATTGAACTATTTACTAAAGTAGAATCAGGTGTTTTTAAAATTACTCTAAAGATCACTGCCAATGAATCAATTCCTGCTTCAATACTGATTATGTGGTCCATCTGAAATTAGGCATACAGAGGCGGTTTCAACGTGGTATCCCCAATTTTTATAGGTAGATAAAAATAAAGACGAAATTGCAAGTTTAGGCTTAATGTTCGTGAATAAGTTTATTGCCTTGTTGACAAAATAATACAAAGATTATTGGGAACTATAATTGAATTAATGATTTCAGAATCACCCGGTTACTACAATTAACCACTGGCATCAACTGAAAGGAATTCTCAACATTCCTGAAGATTTTACGACTGATTACAAAAACTCGTAGAATAAGATTATCGGCAATGATTGTGATGAAACAAAGTGACGTTGAAGAAGGTTTAACCTATCATGAATCACATTACCAAGACAATAAATTATTAATATTAAACAAGGATATATAGAAACAATGAATTAATGATAAAAAAGATAACATGACATTTTTCGAAAATTACATTGATTACAGTGAAGGCATTCTTGCAAGAATAGTTCTATTCATTCTGTTCATTTTCTAACAGCTTTCTCAATTGCTCTTGTCCTTCAAAAAGTGGAAATTTGATTAAATTAGATGTTGGAGTAACAAATTAAGTCTGAAGTTATTAATATCACGATTCATAATTTTTAGCCTAAAAAATAATTTGCAAAATATTTGTTAGTTTGAATGGTTTCGACAATGTTTCTTCTGTATTTGTGGAATTCTGGACTTCCATTGTCTATAAAAATATATCTGAAACAAAAATAAAAGAAAAGAAAACTTGATTAGTAAATGGCAAGAAAAGAAAATAGCTGAAAAATTAAATTCAATGAATTAGTAGTATCTGAAAAAAGAAAAGAAATAAGATTAGTAAATAATAAGTTGGAAAATGGTGAAAAAATAAAATTATACAATATACACGACGTTTCGGTTAGTTGGGTATCTCTAACCGTTCTCAAGTGTAAAACAGTTTTACACTTGAGAACGGTTAGAGATACCCAACTAACCGAAACGTCGTGTATATTGTATAATTTTATTTTTTCACCATTTTCCAACTTATTATTTACTAATCTTATTTCTTTTCTTTTTTCAGATACTACTAATTCATTGAATTTAGTTTTTCAGCTATTTTCTTTTCTTGCCATTTACTAATCAAGTTTTCTTTTCTTTTATTTTTGTTTCAGATATATTTTTATAGACAATGGAAGTCCAGAATTCCACAAATGCAAAATATTTGTTAATTTTGTGTTTCTTACAGATAATCAATCTTACAATGTAATCAATGAAATCTGTTGATTTCCAAAATATAAATGTCCAAACTTTTATTAAAGGAAAAATGTTTCTCATTCAATTTCTTCAAAAAATACTCAGCTTGGAAAGAGGCTCATTGTTAAATGTTATTAGGTAATAATACTATTCCAATTATTATTCAGTACGACGCTTATATATTTTCATCTATTCTCGGGTATTGATATACTTATATAGAATTCGCAAATGTTTCGTTCTTC
The DNA here is from genome assembly GCA_030704885.1 of Cynegetis impunctata. NCBI lineage: Eukaryota > Metazoa > Arthropoda > Insecta > Coleoptera > Coccinellidae > Cynegetis > Cynegetis impunctata. The sequence goes on along the minus strand of JARQZK010003025.1, from coordinate 77,574 downwards.
ATAAAGGAAACAGCTTTGGAAATTAAAAATATTTCGAGAGACACCCACTTGCTTCATGCTCTTGAAACTCATAATAAAATTATGCTACAGTAATTTTAACCCGAATTAGATTTGTTCCTCCTCTTCGGTTGATCGGATCTCTGTGTAGTAATTTAAATAAGACAGATTTACGATGAATGGAACACTTGGACGGTAGTCTAAATGTTACCACTCCTGTTCCATGCTTTCGATAATCTCCAGTTCATCTCCATTTGGCTACTAATAATGTTAATAGAGTATCCTGATCAAGAGATACTACCTCTAAATTTGAAGAGAGTAGCTTGGAGACTGTAATCGGGTCCATTCTTCCATCTTCTCCACTAAATCATTTTTAGATCGTTCATTATTGAAGCTGCTTCAAAGAATGTTCGAAAAAGGTTCTCTGTGTTTTCGTACAGTGTTGTACCAGTTGGTTTCAATAATATTTTCTTGTTGAATATCGAAGCCAAAAGAATGTACTAACACTAATTTATAAATCAACAGAATATAAAATATAACTGTACTGGAATTATGTGAATATGTCGAATATTCGAAGGAAAATAATTACTATACTAGTATTAGATAATTTTTTTCCCTTCACAATCCCTTCAGATAAAACCTAGAAATTAATTAGAACCACTTTTAACTGTTACCAGATGTTGAATTCGTTTCTTGCAGTGTTACTTACAATAACTAGACGTAAAGACGTAATCTTATTTCTAAATGATATTTTTAGTACTAATAAGAAACGTACATATTACTTTAATTCATGATTAAATGCAATGTGAACTTTTTTGTATTTATGCATCTGTATTCAATGTGTTCCTAGACTGCAGGTATTTTATTATGATGTAGAAGCTTGTTCAATTTAGAAAGAGTATACCATTACCTAAAAAAATGAATACTTGATCAAATCTACTTAAGTTCTTGAGTATACATTCCAATATTTGAATTGAAATATATTGTGAAAAAAATTTCTATTTTGTATACATATAACATTTATATATTATATATATATATATATATATATATATTTCTTCTTTATATATATATATATATATATATATATATATATATATAATATATATATATATATATATATATATATATATATATATATATATATATATATATATATATATATATATATATATATATATATATATATAGATATATATATATATGAAATATATAAATGAAATGCCTACTTCCATGAAGTAAACAGAAATGTATCTATTACAGAATTTCATTTCCACTATGAAGCCGAGATAGACATTGGCGAAAAAAATTATTATTAGTATAAAACTTTTTTGTAGATTATAATGTCTTCCACATTAATTTAAAAATCAATTCTTTGTGATAATTTTTTCAATATACCGCATTTCTGAAAATCACTATCATCAATGAAAAGTTTGGAATTTCTCTGAGGAAAAAGGTGCAATAACATGAATAAATGTGTGATCAATGTGTTACTTGAATTTAATATCGCGGTTGCGCAGAAAGTCTGCAAAAATAGAATAACCTTCAGTATATAATCATTCAATTTGTTCTGAAATAAAATGATTAAAAAATGTCGAACAGTATATTCATTACAAATCAACTCTTATTTATTTTGCTGTTAAACTGTCTTCTCGAATCGCAGGATTTTTAAAGTGTCCGGTCCTGTATTCAATTGTGTCGCAAGCATCTAATGATTTATATGGATCAAGATTTCACTACTGAAAATTGAATTTAATTGCTATGCTATCGTACTTAATAGACATTATTAGAGTTTCGAAATTCAAATATTATTTATGTATGCATCCTAAAAGATTTTAATTATTACAGAAATTAATATCAATAAAAATTTCGTTCTAGAAGGATGAAACCACATATCGTATCAGGTCTTTCCCTATAGTTTAATGGAAATTCTAAACCTATATTTACCAACTAAGCAAATAGGTTTCATTTATATAGTTAGCCTCATTACTGAACAGAAATTAATTTCCAAATGCATGAAACGTCATATGACCTTTCATAGCTATTTATAAGTTTGAAGAAAAATATATATACACTCAACTTTTGACAACTCTCATTGCTGTTCAGTTCACCACATTATTTCCATATTGAGAAATTAATAATACTCATAGCCCAAATAATTTGTGTTCAGTTTGAAAATCACTTAAAAGTGGTTACTGCCAGTAATTTTAACTGGCGTAATGAAAATAAGGAGAATAAGGTGCAATAAAATATTGATATTTGAAACTATATGATTCTTGAAATTATACGTTATTTCCAATTTATCTGTCAATTACGCTGTCCTTCGTTTATCGATACCTCTATAATAAAATTTAAGATAAAACATGAATTTTCTAATAATTTGATGAGTTTATAACCTCAAATACTAACATGAGAATAAGGAAATTGACGTTGAATGGAATATTGATATTAAAATTTATATATGATTAATGAAATCAATGCTTGCTAAAGTGTTATCGTAAAATTTAAGAATAAAACATAGGTATATCTTTTAATTATTTCTTCGAGGATTTCTATCGATTAACAGTAGTTGCTCATATAACTGATCAGAGTATAATCTAAAATACACGCCAAATTTTGTATGACTGACAAAGGATTATGAATATTGTAATGTTGAGTGCTCAAATATCTCGAGTGTCGAAAATGTCACCCATTCTCATCACGATTAAATGTAAGTACTCAAAATTCTCCATCCACTTGTTATCAAGGAGCCAATGGACTTTGTCTCTGTAAAAAATCAACAATGACAGTTCAACTCTGGAGGTTAAACACGCGTAAAGTGTCTTGTAAGCGGCAACTTGTAATTATTATCACACGTAACATTTTCGTCTGAAGTGTACATGGAGACTCATTAATTTGGATTTGAACCAAGTTATTATGAAAAAGTTTTAATTAGGCTAACCTCGTGGCTATCTTCATTTCGGTATGGCTAACGAGGACCTCGGTAATTATTGAAAGGCAGATCAAGTATGAATGTTATACATAGTTTCAGGTCCGACTCTCGCCTCTTTTCAATTTCGGGTGACTGACAGTTTAATTGACGAACCGTGATGTGTTCCAGTAATTATTTTCCTATATCCACATTCACTAGTTGATGAAAAGAATATGATAATTGCTGGGAGGTGTTATTTTTTCTGTACAGCGAAATGAGAGCTTTCTTGAATTCAATAGAATCGTTTTGTCTTGAGAGGGCTCGACTACTGCCGCCATGCAAAGCTAGAACATGACGTTGAAACTGTTCTGAAATTTGTACTAAATAGGCAGCATTTCCAGTTAAAGAGTTCAGCCAATCGTTCAAATTTAAAGGGAATTGCTGTTACCCTATAATATACATATTCTCTTGAGAGATTAAATGGGCTAGGATATTCATAAATACGTAAGAGACTTCATATTTCGATTTTCTGATAACTAATGAGCATAAGGATATATTCACAGTATTGGAGTAATAGTCAAATGAAAAATTAGGAAGCTAATATCAGTAAAACTAATGCGTATATTTTTCTGCTCACAAAAAAATACTTTTTCGTGTAATAGCACGTGAATTCATTATTTGGCGTTCTCAACGGAGTTCACGAAATTTAATTTTGCAGCCGTAAGCTACTCAGCTGCTAATCCGAACGTCTCTTCCAAATTTGACATTTCTATAATAACACAAATAAAAGGTTATTATTCGTTATTGAACACAGCATTCATTTTCAAATTACCAACGAATAAGTACATGATTATATTATGTAGGATAAATATTAACATTAATTGTTCAGTTTGTATTATTACTTATCTTCACTTCAGAAGATGTAACTAATTCAGGAGTTTCTAACTATTGGCTAATGACATTTGACATTTCAGAATTGACTTATCAATTTCGGTATTGGCAAGCAGCATAGCAGAACTTCTCCGGAAACAGTGACATGTTCTGGGTTTGCTAATCTGAGATACTAGCGTTTAAATCCCGTTACACCAAGGCTGGCTCCGGCCAATGAGAAATCTTCTAACCTAGCTTTAATCACGTGTACTTTGAACGGTTTTATTTTTAATTTACAACTGAAATTAATTGAAACTAGTATTATGGAGGTGGATGAATTTAAATGTGCTAAATGTCTAAAAATGTATTGTAGCTTGAAAAATTTGAGGTAATATTTTCTGTGACTAAACACCTACAACGTGCAATGACAATATAATTTCTATTTTAATTTTAGGAGACATGTAAGGAATAGTCATCCCGCCGATTTAAATACCTTAGCTCCAGTACCACAAAGAAAATTCCAGTGCGGTGAATGTCTAACACAATATAATAGTAAAGACTTTTGTAGAAATCATCAAAAAAAAGAACATAACATTACATATGTTCGAGAACATGAATTGTATTACTGCCCAAATTGTGAATACAAAGATTTTCGCAGAAGCAAATTAATTGATCGTTTTAAAGTTGTACATAAAATAAAAATTGAAGAGACCGAGTACCAGTTTGAGACATTTGAGGAATTTAGTATTTGGAAAGAAAAAATAGAGAACGACACAAATTCTAGGTTCGTGAAAAAAGGTGGATGTGACTCAAAAAGGAGAACACATTTTTTTTATTATGCTTGTTATCGATCAGGATACTTTACATTAAAGACCCAAAGGAAACGTCATTTCAATTTTAGATGAAATAAGGAAGTCTGTTACAGAAGGAGATTTGAAACGTATTCATTTATTGACAAAAATGGACTTAAATAATATAGAAAATAGTTTTATGTTGAATACCACTGTAAAAAAACACGAAAAGGATGCTGTCAGTATTGATGCTTGGGTTAACCAATTAGGCGATTGTGTTTTATTTTACAAAATCCAACAGTCTGAAAGTGAATTATTTCCACAAGTAAAAAAAGAGGACTTTTTATTAATAATTATGAATGAAGCTCAAAAAGAAATGTTAAGGAAATATGGACAAGATGCAGTTTGTATAGACGGAACACATGGTCTCAATAAATATAACTTCGAATTGATTACCTTGTTAGTTTTAGATGATCTAAGGCAAGGTTTTCCTTGTGCTTTCTTAATAACAAATCGATGTGATCAAGTAATTTTATCAATTTTTTTTAGGTGCTTAAAAGACAAAATTGGTAGTATTCAACCAACTGTCTTTATATCTGATATGGCAAATTCCTTTTATAATGCTTTTGTAGAAATTATGGGGCTTCCAAAAAATAGACTGTTCTGTACCTGCCACGTTGACCGGGCGTGGAGAAAAAATTTAAATAAAATAAAAGGAAAAGATATGCAAATAGAAGTTTATAAGATAATAAGGACATTACTTGAAGAAACTGACAAGAGAGCTTTTGGAAAAATGTTAGAGTCTGCTTTAAGAAAGTTAATTGATGATCCATTAACACATAATTTCGGTATTTACTTTCAAAATGAATATGCAAATTGTGTTTCTTTTTGGGCGTATTCATACAGAACCCACTGCAGACTCAACACAAATATGCATTTGGAACGAATGCATAAAACTATAAAATATGTCTATTTTCATGGAAAAAATACAAAAAGGTTAGATAAGATGCTGTATGTTTTAATGAAATTTGTGAGGGACAGACTTTTCGATAGAATTATCACATTAAATAAAGGTAAGATTACAAAAAAAATATCTGACCTTCGACTTCGACACAAAAGTAGTCTCAGTCTCTCTAGTATAATATTAGAAAATGCTGCAAGTAATGGGTGGACAGTGCAGTCTTCTGATGGCTTGAATACATATACCATTCAGAAAAATATTGATGTCTGTAACTGTAAACTCCGATGTCAAGAATGCTGCACTTGTATTCACATATTTTCATGTACCTGTATTGATTATAGTATAAAATGGAATATGTGTAAACATATCCATTTATTGTGTATGTCCTCGACAAGAAATCTTAATAGTCAGCAGACAATATTTTTATCTGATGAACGAAGTTTTATATTAAATGAAATTTCAAAGAACAATCCAACTACTTCCTAAGATCATAAAATTAACTGTTTGAACTCAGAATGGAGTGATATTTTCAAAAAAATAACCAGTCGCTAACAACTTCAAGTGGCAAAAGATCACTTAAAATCATTGAAGGTGATCATTGACACACTGACAAAAAAAACCTTCAAATAGTTAATGAAAATGAAACGAATACAGAAAAACTAATACCTCACAACCAGAAAATTGTGCCTCAACGCCGCCTTCTTTCCACAAAGAAGAAAGTTAATTCTGCAAGATCGATTTGTAAAGCCAAGTCTAAAGAGAATAATAAAATTTCAGTATCTTTGATATTAGAGAATGATTTTTCTTGATATTCTAAAATAGTTTCATTTAAACGTACTTTTAAAATATAAATATGTACAAGTATTAATTTTTGTTTGTTTTATCGATAGTAGTTATCCCAATAAACATAATGTTATAAAAGGGACAAAAAAAAATCACAATAACAATAAAAAAGTAACCAGTTAATAAACTATAAAAAGGTAAATATGAATAAATTTTATTAAATTTCTAAATTACTAACCAGATATTTGTTTGAGGTGTGTTAAAGAAGTAGATATTTAGTTTAAAATAACCCCATAATATACTATCACAATGGGTTTAATTTATAATGTGATCACCTTTAGCTCACGTATGCACTCCAGTATTCATTTTTACATTTCAAACTCACCGCTCAAATGAAATTTCTCGCGGAACAATTTGGTAGGTCGGAGCCAATCAAGGTGTAATTAAATGCTAGCATCTGAGATACTTGGCAATCCTACTGGGAAGTTTTCTTATTATATTCACTCCAACAACTTATGCTGTGCGCTTTCATTTTGCATATTTCAAGAATATACGACTATTATCAATACATTTTGGTCAAAGAGCTGATTTATGATAATTTCTTATGAAATCAATATTAGTAATTGTGAAAACGCTCATTCAATTCAACTTTGCATTGAGAAAGATTACACTATTCTCTTCCTGAATTTATTCAATAGCCATACTTAGTTGTATTTCATCCCAAAAAATACATACTGTTGCAGTGTATCGAATGATAGCAATCAGATGCGGGAGTAGTTTTCCTATCCGCTTTAGACCTTCTATATCACGATTTTCGAAAAATTTTGCATGTCTGAAATATATATATATATATATATATATAATTATATTTGTTCGAATTGTTGTTGCCTGTGAACTATTTCTAATCTTCTGATAATTATTAGCAATAACAGACTTGTTGAATCTTAAAAAATACGATTTTATTAAAAAGTTGACGTTTCGCCACGACATTCGTGGCTTTTTTTTTTAGCCTGTTATTGCTAATAATTATCAGAAGATTATATAAATATATATATATATATATATATATATATATATATATATATATATATATATATATATATATATATATATATATATATGTATATATATATATATATACATATATGTATATATATATACAGGGTGTACCAATCTTACGACAAACTTCGGTATTTAGGATATTTTAAGAGATATCAAAAAATGTTTTCAACAAAAATGGTATATGTCTTTAAGGTTCTTATTTTGAAATTATTTTGAACTATACAGAGTGTTGCATAACTCCGTTACAAACTAAACATATGGTTTTTTAAATAAGAACCCCTATATATTATACCGAATTCGGATTACTCACATTTTTTTGAAACTTTTGATATAAGATTTTGCTATGTTATACAGAGTATTTCAAAAGATATGGACACGTTTATATGAAAATCGTAGGTAAATCAACGCTCTGTAGCTTATTGCGCGTTGAAGAAAAAATTTTTATTTTCCCTAACAGTGTTTCGTAATATGATGCAATATCTCCGTATTATATTAAATTTGAATTATTTCTCATTTTGTATACAGGGTGGAAGAAAACTCGAACCTCTCATTTTCTCTCTTATTTCAAACGGAACACCCTGTATTTTATAGCACAAATAGAATCTTCTATTATATAACTTTATTTTTTGTCAAGCAGTCCCTTTACCCAGAGGTAATAAAAACAGAGTTATTTTGCAATATTTATTGTGAACCATAACACTGATCGACAAAATTATAGCTTATTTGTTCTCCCACCTAAGGAAAATATATATATTTGTAATCTTCGTAGCCAAGGTATAAACGCACGATGAATAAAAAGTCGAAGTTAGCTCTTGTTGTTTTTTAATAATTATATTCATGATTTTTAACAAAAACAATGAATTATAATATTTACAATGGTGTAAAAGATTCCGATCGCTTAGATCTTCTGGCTTTTCTGCTGTAGGACGACTCCGGTGTTTCTCTAACGATGGACCAACAATAATCAGCAAGCATAGAGGGTTCCCATTTGCCTTGGTAGCGTTTTTCGAATGACGCAATGTCTTGATGGAATCGTTCTCCATGCTCGTCACTTACGGCTCCCATATTTTGTGGAAAGAAATTAATATGTGATTGCAAAAAGTGTATTTTTAGGGACATTTTGCATCCCATTTTATGATAAGCTTGTAACATCGTTTTGACGATATTTACATATTGCGGAGATTTGTGATTGCCAAGAAAATTTTTGGTCACTTCTACAAAGGACATCCAGGCTTCTTTTTCAACGTCATTTAATGCTGCCAGAAACTCTGGATCCTTCATGAGTTTCCTTACGTCAGGTTTAACAAATATGCCTTATTTTATCTTGGCATCGCTAAGAGAAGGAAATTTATTTTTCAGGTATTGAAACCCAGTACCATTTTTATCCATGGCCTTAACAAAGTTTTTTATTTATCCCAACTTTATATGTAAAGGTGGCAATATTATTTTTTTGGGATCGACTAATGGAACATTTTTTACATATTTCTGGCCAGGGATATAAGCTGTTCTTTCAGGCCAGTGCTCTTGAGTGTAATGTTTTGATCGATCCCTACTATCCCATTCACACAAGAAACAGCAGAATTTGGTATAGCCAGTTTGGAGTCCTAAAATTAAAGCAACTACCTTTAAATCAGCACAGATGGTCCACTGGAAGTCTTTGTAGTTTATTTTGTCTAAAACAAGTCTCATCGCTTTATACGTCTCTGTTAAATGTGTACTGTACTCTATAGGATTGGATGGAAATTTGTTACCATTATTTAGAAGCACGGCTTTTAAACTAGCCTTAGAGGAGTCGATGAAAAGCCGCCATTCGGAAGGAACATGCTTATGGCCTAATTTAACCAACAGACCGTTAATATCATTACAAAACACTAGGCTTTCCTCTTTTGAAAAAAAATCAAGAACAAAACTGTGACGTGTGCGATATTTACATATGACGACTCCGGGTTCGAGCAAATTCCACTGTTTAAGCCGTGATCCTAAAAGTTCGGCTTTTTCTTTAGATAGATTCAGATCCCTGAATAGATCATCGAGTCGTTCTTGGCTCACTAGGATTGGAGCATTGCTAGTAGAAGGCCCATGAAACTCTGGATCAGAGGAAGAATCTTCCGGGCTGTCTGATGATGTCTTACTGTCTAGTGATAAATGCGCTGTCAAATCCTCATAATGGTAAACAGGTTTGTCAACCGAACTCACTTCGGGATACTTTAGAGTATGTTTTTTTTTCCTATTTTGCCCTTTGAGATTAGTGAGACAAAAATAGCAGTCAGTGATGTGATCTTTTGGTTCACGCCAAATGACTGGTTTCGTAAAAGGCAGCATATCAATTTTTTTATGGGACCAATCGGTTAGGTTTTTGTAGCAAGTTATACAGCAGACCTGTGGCACCCACGATTTATCTAGATTAGCAACTCTAATTTTAAAATAGTTAAAATAACACTCTATGATATACGCAGTGATAGAGTTTTTTTGGCCATCTGTTGTGAACTTTCCACACACGCAACAAAAGTGATCAGGAGAATTTATGCAACTGCGTGGCATTTTTGTAACTTACTGTCTTGCGTTTCGTACACGACTGAACTTGTTTCAATAGTTTGTTTATTTTATAAAGTATCGTAAGGATCAGAAGTGTGAACATGGAGAATTCACGCAAGTCTTTTATTTTGATAACGGGAGCTAAACAAACGTGAGTTCTATTATTTTTGTAATAAGGTGAGGGATACCTAACAAAAACAATATAAATCTCTTAGGTGGGAGAACCGTTGTTGAATAGTGATAATTATTAACCTTATATGTGAAGGCAATAAACGTTGAATGTAACAAAAAATCCTATATAATAATAAATTTAAATAAACAATTTATTCTTAACAAAACAAGTCACCAAAAGTATAATTCTAACCGTAATATTAAACTAAATGTTCAAAGTGTTCCCGTTAACATCAATGCAATGCTGGAAACCATTATATATTCTCAGTTAGCGTTGAAATTGATGCTAACGATGAACACTTTGAACATTTTAGTTTAATATTACGGTTCGAATTATACTTTTGGTGACTTGTTTTGTTAAGAATAAATTATTTATTAAGATTTATTATTATTTAGGACTTTTTGTTACATTCAACGTGTATTGCTTTCACATTTAAGGTTTATAATTATGGTTCACAATAAATATTACAAAATAACTCTGTTTTCATTACTTTTGGGTATAGGGAATGCTTCACAAAAATTGAAGTTACATAATAGAAGATTTTATTTGTGCTATAAAATACAGGGTGTTCCATTTGAAATAAGAGAGAAAATGAAAGGTTCGAGTTTCCGTCCACCCTGTATACAAAATGAAAAATAATTCCAATTTAATATAACACGGAGATATTGCAACATATTACGAAACCCTGTTAGGCAAAATAAAATTTTTTTCTCCAACGCACAATAAGCTACAGAGCGTTGATTTACCTACGATTTTCATATAAACGTGTCCATATCTTCTGAAGTACTCTGTACTACATAGCAAAACCACGAATCAAAAGCTTCAAAAAAATGTGAGTAATCCGAATTCGGTATAATATACAGGGGTTCTCATTTGAAAAACCATATGTTTAGTTGGTAACGGAGTTATGCAACACTCTGTATAGTTCGAGATAATTTCAAAATATGGACCTTAAAGACATCTACCATTTTTGTTGATATCATTTTTTGATATCTATTAAAAGAACCCATATACCGAAGTTTGTCGTAAGATTGGTACACCCTGTATACATATATATATATATATATATATATATATATATATATATATATATATATATATATATATATATATATATATATATATTTTTTTTTTTTTTTCGGTACATATTGGCATCTCCAGCTGCTCCCGTCAAGTCAATATGAAACTTGGTATCTGAGATTTGTTTTGTTTGCAGAACGTATCAAAATTTGAGTAAATTTCTACATCCGCCGCCATTTTTACGCCGCCTGTGTTTTCGTGGTATTTGAAAATTTTCCAAAGTTCACAGCTTCTGCAGATTTAGTTAGAGGGTTCAAACTTGGAACGTAGATTAACTCAATGTTGAGGGAGTACCTTTGGGTAGTTTCTACTCAATTTTCCTTAGTCGCGCTGCCCCGCGCGGAAACTTCCGTTCAAATCGCATCTCGACCGTCTTCGCTATCAGTAGGTATACCATGCACTTTGAATTTTTGTTTTACAATAAAGAGTTGAAATTTGGTACGTGGATTGAGTTGATGTTGACGCACGTTCCTTTCAAAACTTTCTGACGTCGATATCTCGTTCCTTCAGTATACTTACACTTCAACATAGATTAAATGCTCTATAAAGTTGAAACTTTTACAACTTTTGATTTCTGCATAAGAGAAGCTAATAAAACAATTTCAGGCAACGTCTTTACATTTTTTTTGTAACACCAATCTTCACCATTGTTCGTACTATCATTTAGAGTTTTCAGGTAAAATTCTTTTCAGCTCTGAAGTGATACCAGTCGAAGACGTAGTTAAAATGGTCCACAACTGGTCAAGAACACTTGCCTCCCGAGTTTAATATTCAATTTTTTCCAATACAGTTCTATCAATGAAAACGAAATTGTGTGTCAGTTCCGACGCACGGCTGGAGTTCACTCCAGTCGTTCGTCTTTTTTTTTAAATCTTTCAATATTTTATCAACTTCAATCACTTAATCATTTTGTTTATTGTGCAGAAATATGAGTATCACTGTGTATAAATACCTATGCATGCATCAACTGTTGCCGGTATAGCCTAATATATGCGACAGTATACTGATAATCTCGAAGTGAAAGATGCGCATGGTACGTTGCTCAAAGGAACGTAACATTTCATTTTCAGTTAACGCTCTATTTTACTCCTCATAAAATTTTCAAACCATGGGCTAAGTATGAAAATGGTTTCTTAAGGAGTAAATAAACTCCAATAAACTCCAAAAATATTTTCAAATTATTTAATTTGAGTAATCCCGCTGATACTGACAGAAATAGTTATTTTTCTACTCCTTATTCGGTAAGTACTCCCATTATCAAACTGATTTGGGGAAGGTTAGTACATTTTACCTCCCTAGGGAGGTTAGTAAATACTTACCACCCTAGGGAGGTGAGTGAATACTTACCTCCCTCTGGGAAATAATAATATAAATAGTTGCATCAGCAACTGCATCTACATCCATTATGACAATTTTTGAATTGACACTGACAGAACTTTTGTTTGATTGGGAATCTCATAACAACCATTTCATAACCAGTTTTTTTTAATTCAAGAGAAGTAGAGTAGAAAAAATTTAATACAAAACTCGGGAGGCAGTATTGTTGACCAGTCTCGGACTATTTTGCCAGCCCTCGCTGACGCTCGGGCGCAAACTACGTCCTCGACTGGTAAGTATCACTTGCCTCCCTTGTAGTGTAATAGTTATTTACACTATATTAGATGATTTCAGTATTCGTAAGCGTGGTAATGGTTTGTTAGACATTAAAAGTGAGGCGGAAAATCAACCAATATTTGGGCCTGTCAAACTTTCAGTGCTAGTGCGTCGTGGGTGAGAGTTATAGCAGTTAAGTTTTATATAAAAGATGGTGTTGATGTTAGTATAATTGTGCAAAAAAGTTATAAATATTATGCTACCCCAAAAATTTTTATGATCCTTTTTGAAGATCGGGGCTATTCTGGATGGCATTTTTATAATCATTCCAAAATAACCCCGGTCTTCGAAAATCACCCCATTCTTTAAATTATCAATGCTACATACCTTTTATTATTCTTGATTTGAAAATGTATGCTTTCCAATTTAACCCCATATACGAGGTAACTATAATTTATGCGTTATTCTTACCGATTCTAAAATATCCCCGACCCACGAGGCTATTTCAGACGGGCCTAAAACAATTTTTTTTCAGCACCCTGTAAGAATGGGGACCTATTTATCATAGAATAATATTTGGTCGTATATAAACCTATCCAAAAAGCATATAAAAATAGATTATTTTTAATTACTCCTTCTGCAATATTGAAAATAATGAAAAAAAAGTCTAGAATAGCCCCGTTCTACGGTATATTATGAACCGAGACCGAAATGTAGCGTATTTTACACGATAATGAAGGTTTGCGACACGAGCCGTAGGAGATTGTTCCAAATTATTCGAGTGCAAAATAGCTATTTCATACTATACTTGAAGGGTACAAATTGAATAAAATATAACTTAGATTTGTTACTGAGTATACTGCATTTTTCGTCATCAGTTATTGTATTAATCTTCGATTTCTTGAGTTTATAGCGATCTGAATTCCGCTTGAAGAATGCTTTCAATTTAAAGTATTTAAGTACTAATATCCACATTATTATTAATTCCGTGAGTCGTTCACACAGTAAAACTTTTCATTTTCTTTGCCAATTCGGCAAAAACGAATTTGGTTTTTTAATGATCTTCCAATCCAAAAGGATAACCTAAGCTCGTTGATAGAACTTCTTTGAAGTTTGTGGTTACAAATCAAAAATTGTTACCCCAGCAGATTCTGTTATGCTTAGAGGTATTAACTCCACTTTCACTTTCCATCATATTAAAAGCAATCAAAACTAAAACACTTAAATTTCAATTTCTTTTGAATAAAATGTCACCCCGATCGCATCATAGGCACCTTAAGCCCAGCTTTACACGTGCCTGATTAATTTGTCCGAGCTGGTTGGGCGCCGGGTGGTGGAAGTGGTGTTGTATAGGGCAGTATGCACTATTTCAGGCAGACCGGGCGAACCTATTCGGCGCCGTTCCGCCCGCTGGTAACCGAATTTTCGCCGGCTATGCTCACTGGAGCACCCGGTGCCCAGTGGTACGCATTAGTATGTGTATTCGTATTATAGTGTTCACATGTGCCGTGTCGACGTCTATATGGATAGCTGGTATAGCGTTTTTTAATTTTCTAGTAGACGTTACAATATTGCAACAAATAGACATCGAAGTTTTGATTACTTTGGTTAAATTTCAGCCCGTCTTGTGGGACGAAACTATAGAATAATATAAAAATAACAAGAAAATGGTGTCATGGGACACCAGATAGGAACGAAGTTCCTACGGATAAAATAGAAGGACCACAATTTGCGAAAACGAAACATATACGTGTCGGGGCGCATGGCAGAAGTGATAACTTATACTAATCCAGGTTGAAATAATTAATATTGAAATGAGGCGCTAAAAGCTCTTACGAGATAGTAAATAAAAAATTAAAAAAGCCAGGAGTAAATTCTGGGATTCGAACCCAGAAATGCGGCACATTAGAGTTCAGTACTTAGACCACTCGGTCGTCAACACAATGTAAAGAATAGACGCAAGAGTGTATATAACGAGAGGATAACATATCGCCATGCTATATGATTAAATATAAATCTACAATACGTAGTCATTATTTTATGGAACAAATTTGTAAAGCTTTATCTTCTCATTATGCCATATCTGATTCCTATCGTAATCTGTTCTTCTTTGCATATAACTTATACAAAATTATTTCGATGTTTCACATCTGACGTTTTCGAGTTGCTTGTACATGAATTAATGGGTACATATAATGCATTGGTGATTGACGTAGCGGAGTGGGATCAGAAAGATAAGGGATGAAAGAACGGAAAGAAAGAGGGAGAAAGGGAAAGGTATACAATATTAGCTTGTGTTAACTAAAAGCGTGACTTTCG